>LPNX011067002.1:13452-78124 GCA_001517045.1 Pseudotsuga menziesii | reverse complement strand
GGGGAATAGAAAACCCTCACCTCAATGAGGTTACTCCCACCACAAGTTAATCAAGGGCACTTGAGACATTCTAACATTATTATAATAACATTTTATGTATGACAGAGATATACATTCAAGATATGTATTCTTGTAGAACATGTAATGTTGCCTATAAATATGGGACATCACATGGTGAAACAAATCCCATACACATATAATAGTATATGTAGAACACTACATATATAATAATGAACAATAATATATATATGTATATTACCGGGGACTAATATATAGATTTGAGGCTTATGTATAATTGTTATTGTTAAACACATAATGCCGCAGCATTACATGGTAATGCAAACTCCCTGCATACATACATTATATGTAGAGCGTACAAATGATAGTGAATCCCTACATATACATATAATAATGGAGAGTAATGTATATATTGGAGGCACATATGTAGTTGTGATATTTATTATAAGTTGAACACCTAACGTTACAATGCCACATGGTAATTGCAAACTCCTGCGTACATAGATTATATGTCGAATGTATACATATATTAATGCAGCACTATATGTGAGGCTAATCCCTCTTACATATAGGTATTAGTTGAGATTATGAAAAAGGGGGATCCTATGTATATATTATAAATTATGAAGGATATAAAAACAAAAACGACAGCAAAAGAATTCTGATATATACATAAATAGGGATACATGAACAAATACATATAGCACATATGTATTGAGTATCCTTGATAAAATGTTATGAACAGAAATGCTAATAAGACTTCCTAAAAGAACAAATGGGGAAGCCATGTTTCCAATTAGAGATCTATTCTTGAGGAAGTTACTAGTTTATATACATACATATATATATATATATATATATATATATATATATAAACAGCAACAAGTTTTGCATAGTTTTGAGGTAGGGAGCATATCTCCAAAATTGCCTTAAGTAACAAAAAAAGGAAACTTGTAAGCATGATTTTTGCCACTTGTCTCATTGGATTTTTATTCCAAACAAGGATAGTATTAAAGGAAATTTATTTCCATGACAGGCTCCTATAAATCAGCCACCACTAATTTCATGGGATTTTGCTACATGGAAAAGAAAGAAAGCAGTTAGAGAGGATATCTTACCTATTTTTACCAGGGCGTGAATTTTGGGGAGGATATCTTACCTATTTTTACTAGGGCGTGAATTTTGGGGAGAATGGCTTAAAACTAGGGCGTGAATTTTGGGGAGGATATCTTACCTATTTTTACTAGGGCGTGAATCTTGGGGAGAATGGCTTTTTAAGAGGGAAGAAAAGAAAAGAAAAAGGATGCTCTGCACAGGGATCCACTTCTCCTTCTCATACGCAAGGGATATGCATTTGGAGAAGGGAAAAGAATCTCTGCATTGTATTGGTGAGGGAGACCTCTGAGTTTCGCAGGAAAGCAATCTTTGTGTTGTGTTGGTGAGGGAAACCTCTGAGTTTTGCAGGAAAAGAATCTCTGTGTTGTGTTGGCGAGGGAGACCTTTGAGTTTTGCAGGAAAATATCTCTGCGTGAAGTAGAGAAGCATTTGCATTCCTTAAAAAGGAGAAACAATCTGCATTTTGGGGAAAGCAAAAGAACCATCAGTTGGAGGCTACCTTCGTCCGATATGGTTCCAACCATAACATAGCCTGAAAATGGTAGAGGAAGCATCGCTGCGATATCCGTAAGTTAGTTGCGATCTGATGCTTATTATGTGTTAGAGAGAGTGTTCAAAATATGAATCTATCAATCATTCTATTTGATGTTTGGATTTAATATTAAAAACATCGACCCATCAATGCATAAAACCATCAATGTTTTTCCCTATGCATTCCAAGTCTAGGAACACCACTTTGGATGATGATGTGTTGTGATTTAGTGGAAGCTATCAATCGTGTTATTTGAGGCACGAAATTGTGTTTAACTAATATTTTATATTTTCAAGCATTGCATTAGAATGCAGATATTTTATTACAGACAAATGTATGTTTCATTAATATAATTTTAATAGATACCATGTATGTTTCAGTGTCAGTATGCTCTTATTTGGGGAAAAGGGTTTTAATAGACACTTTGTATGTTTCGGTGTCGGTATGTCTCATTTGGGAAAAGGTCTGTATTAGTTTCTGAGCGCATTGTATCAGAATTTAGATCTGGTGAAAAGTATTTCAAGATTGGTATTGTTGGCTTTTTCATGAAGCGGAGGTTGTTGCTGATAAGACTATCTTAAATGTTCTAGGAGGCCATTACGCCAACCAGTATTCAATCAGCATTCATTTCTGCATTTTATTAATAAATAGGATTTGCATTTTGTTCATTGCTGGATCGGTATTATTGATACCCTCTGCATGTTGCTTTGAAAGAGAATCTATGTATTTTTCTCTGAACCAGATTTGTATCTTTGTGTTTAGGGTTGGAACTAGTTATGAGTTTTGGTTCAAACCGATGTTGTATGGTGTGATACACCTGGTATATGGTTGGGAGTAGGTCTAAGGTGTGAGTTAATTTTTATATGAGTATCTATCCATCAAACTGGTTGCAAATTTGTATTATTATTACCGATTGAAAAGAATCAATTCACGATCCTTGGGTTGCGATGCATTTAATGGATGTAGATTGGTGGATCTGAATTTCCTCAATCTTGGAGGCTTACATTTGCCTTTGATTTTGATACGGATTATTGGAAATATGAGATCCATTGTCTGGTTCTAAGCTGCAATAGCATTTTGTGGAGTCATGCAAATTGTCTCATAGTTATAGTGTTGATTGGTTACGGGTGTCATTTGTTACAAGACTGTGTTGCATTTTATTGAGGTGGATTGTTGAGTTTGAAGCTCCATCAATTGTTGGGATTGCATTTTATTTTAGATAAGATTGCTTATTTGTTGCAGATCAGGAAGTTAACCCCTTATTTTTGTGATCGAACTGCGAAAGGATTCATTGTTTTTAATTCTGCAAGTTAAATAATTGATTTATGAATGTGGGTACATAGTTGCCTGTTGATGGCTTATTTGTTGCAGATCGAGAAGTTAACCCTTATTTTTGTGATCAGAGTGCGAAAGCATTCCATGATGTTTAATACTGCGAGTTGAGTAATCAATTTATGAATATGTGTACATAGTTGCCTATTGATTGCTTATTTGTTGCAGATCAAGAAGTTAACCCCTTATTTCTTTGATCGGAGTGTGAAAGCATTCATTGATTTTAATTCTGCAAGTCTAAATGCTTCAGGAATATGTGTCTGTAATTGCCTACTACTTTCCTGGTGGTTGTTATATTTTCTCATGTGAAGCATACACATGCCTCGGACTAGTGTTCGGTACAACAAGAATGTACCAGCAATTATCTGAAGAATACCTGTGCTCTTGAATAATTTTGATATCTTAAGAATATGCCAGCAGGAACCTTGCAACTAAGAAAAGAGCAATTGGAAGGTATGTCTTAGTGGAGAATTTAGGCAAAGGATGTGCCTTGAACTTGTAAAAACTACACTGAATAAATTAATATAACACAAGCTTTGGTGGACGTAGCCTCGGGGATGAGGTGAACCACGTACTACGATGTCTCTTTCATGTTTGTGCCTCATGTTGTTTATCTTCAGTGTCTCTGTGTGTTGTGTCTAAATGTTTACTTCCTTAATGTTATTCTGTACATATGATCATATTCTGCAAATGGACTGTAGTACTGTAAATGATAGTCGAAGAATTGTTGTTGTATCATAATGTCATCTATTGAGTGACTTTCTTTTAGTATTTTAGCATGTTGAAAAAAAAACTAAATTAGAAATAAGATATGGCAATTTGAAAAGGGGGCTGATCCCTGCTAGTAGAGCTTATGCTGATTAGAGGATAAATACTAAATAATATTTGTCTTACGGCTGATACTTCACTAAGGCCATTTATTACAGGTATTAGACTAACATTCTTCTTGGAGTTTTCTGTACATGTGATCCTGTGGTTGCAGACGGAAGGTAATACTATAAAGATAATAAAATTGTGCCTGTTAACTTACTATTTTGTGGATTTCTTAACAAGTCATTTTTCGAGGCATTATGAAGATGACATGTTGTGAATTACTATAAAAAGGAATTCTTAAATGATTGTTTTTCTTTCATGCACATGGTTCTGACATATTAGATATGAAATCTCCTGTAAATTTTTGCCGCTAAGAGGTTGGACCCATTTGTAGTACTAAAAACGAAAATTTTCCCTTTTTCCGCACTTATTAGTAACAAAGGGCTAAGAGGGACATTACAAATCTTCTCTATTTACATGATGTACTTAGATAAATAATAATTAGTATATCTTATCTACTCTATTAAAAACCTTATACATTAAATCAAAGGTTTAAAATAGAAGATACCTTCATTTAAAATTATACTATGAAACTTTTACAAATACAGCCTAATATTTTCATTTTGGAATTAGTAAAAGAATCCGTAGATTCATAAGCTCTCTAGTTAACAATATCATTATAACCTGAAAATACATGCTTTCTGCCAAACAACAAATCTAGGATCAGAATTATAAGAATAATATATATCTACAAGTATTATCTAATATGTCCTAAAGGCCTATCTATTCAAAGTAATCAATTAGTATCTGTATAGACGAAACGATTAAATGTTTTTCAAGAAAAGATAAACTAGGGTTTTAAAATTGTGTAGAATAAAACACAATAAACCTAACCATTTAAAAAACTAACAACCATTGGCAAGATAAATGCACGTATTTAACAATAAAACATTTATAATTTCTTATACTTTACAGTTAAAAGAAGTATACGACAAGTCACAGGATCGAAGCCTCCAAGGATTTCTTCTTTACTCATTAAATTATAAAAACACATAGCGAAGCTCTTACATCTTGATAAATCTTGGTATTGATAGGAAAGAATTGTAAATATATAGAACTAGATACTTGTCACGCACGAGCTAAAATAAAGTTTTAAATCCCACACGTAAATATAACCAACCATAAAATCAATTTAAATCATGTCGTAAATGTGATATCCCTCTTGTGTACCATGAATATTTGGTAAATTATGATTGAACATTGTATTCGTCTTCTGGTGAGGAGCTCAAGGCCAAGGCCCCACCGGTAACACCTTGAAATTTATACAGTCTAAAGTTCCAAGTTGTAGGTTTAGGTCATGGACAGAGCTTAACAATGGGAAATTAAACTTATTAGGGCAAAGGAGTATGGTTAGGGATTCCTAATTATTTCCATAGTTAGCCCAAAATAACTACCATAGCCTAACCATTAGCTATAAGTATGATTAATCTATGATAGAGAAGAATTACCATCTTATTGACTTCGACTCAAAAGGGTCAAGTAGTTATAAGTTTAACAGAAAGAACAAGGGAAAAAAACCACCAAGGGATGAAATTGAAAGGAACTTCGGGTAAATATATATAAAGAACATATATAGAGCATTATTTTATGCTTGTACATATATATTATAAGAGTATTATATATAAGGTCCGAGTACATATATTGAAAAGGAATCTCCTGTATAATATATATATATATAAAGAACCTTACATACAACAAAGGAGAATTGCTTTATACATGTAATTGGAGAATATGTGGAAGGTAATTGCATATATAGAGGTATATTATTATCTAATTGGAAATGGTTATGGAAACCATTACTTGAATAACGGCCACTAATTGTGGTGGCATTATGAAATTACCCTTGCACTTATTATATAAAATTAAAAACAAAAGAAAGAATCGCTTGGGTTGGGCGCATGCCTCTAGGTAATTAAATCAGTGACAAGACAAGAAATCTACCTCCCATTAGGGATGACAGATTTGATGACCAATAATATTGGTATTATACCTGGAGAATGTTTCGTCCGCTCCGTGAACGGGTGGGGGGGGGGCGCACTCAGCTTGTGCATTTTTTTTTATGCCTTCTTCTCTTGCCTGCACTCCTATTTTAGAGAGGTGGGTATTCGATCCAGGAAGGGGGGTGGGATCTTTCTGGATGTTTCCTGGGAAAACCAATTGAATGTTGGAACGAGAATGCCATACTCCAGGTCTGTGGATTGAGATATGGATTCGCGCGCTTCGATCTGGGATATGTCCTAACTGCAAAAATGTTATCTGAATTGGTAAGCATTCTATAGCATGGCTATGCCTTGATTTAGTTTGGAAATATTTAATTGTTCATAAGGTAGATTTATCATCTATGGATTTCCTTTGTTACTACTTTGTAAGTGAAGAGGCATGGGCATCCAAGTCCTGGTTGTTGTGAGGAGTCCTAGAGGGAATCCATCCATGATTTCGATATGATTGTGTAGTATATGCCTGTGATGTGAATGTCCTTTATCCCTGTGATTCACTATTCAGTGTGTGCCGGTGATGTTATTTATCCCTTTTTCTATGTATGCATTTTTATCTTCTTGTGTTTTGGACCCCGTATTGTGTTTTCTTGGGTGTCGTTCTTGTATCCCGTTAATAGGGAACATGCGGAAAATATCCCTTTTTTTTATACCCACACGGAAGCTTAAACGAAATAGGGCCCCTCCTAATCTCGACTCCGTGTCACTCTGCAAAGTACATCAACTACTATGAATTGCATTATCTGTAGGATAATTGTAGTGGTTATGTTCCCAACTGCAGGATGATTGTAGTGGTTATGGTTACAAGGGAAGAGTGATAAACTCCTTTGACGAGGGTTCAAACTTCAGTATTCTTTTGAGGTTTTGATATTTAAACCTAATCATGGGAAAACGGTTGTCTTCCTAGCACTATAAATATTCATGAGACAAAAAAGTAAGCTTATTTGATGCCCTTAAAAAATAGCATGAGAGAAGGGCTTCGAAAATAGCAGTCTCACCTAGAACCCTTCCAAGCGCACGAAAAAAATATCCTAATGTCCTTTTGGGTAAAAAGGTCACATTCATAAAGGTTCTAGGGTTTTCTTCTATTAGATGTTCCTGACCATAACGTTTTGAAAACTAAAGAGAATGACTGGAATAGTGTATGAATATTAGTGGTGCTCATGGCTACCAGGAATGGGATACCAGAAAAATTAAATGGTAGCACAAACAATGAAAGATCAAAAGCATGGATCTAAGCTGGACAGATTCCGTAATAATTGTTGTTAACATGTTTAATAAATTTGATAAATACATGAAAGTATCAAGGGATTTCTATAGAAACAAAGCTCTATACACCTAGGGAAAATTTACAACAATGGCTAACAGACAAGAATGGATGTGACTTAAATTGTTATCCGTGCTAACACAGACACTGAAATTTATATTGGAATAGATCCAGCATTCCTTTAAAAATCAGGTTAAGTAGGAACTTGGAGAATATCGATCTCAGGTGTAGTTTTGAGGCCCTCGATGAGTTATCTGGAACGATAACTAATGACATCATGATACTTTTTTATATGCTTTAGATCTGTAGACTTCTTTCATCGAAAGATTACTTTACCTTTCAATTTTGCCTTAGTGGAGTTCCAAGCCCTTTATAAATGTTTTACTTTGGCATTATGATTTGGTTTGTGAAATTTTAAATGTCAGATTGTGAATGATTCCTTGATTAGACTTTCACACTTACCTACTCTGATGAATCTCAATGGTATGGTAAATATTTTATACTTAACCTATGTGAAGGATTTTCACTAGGCGAAAATGCTTACTAGGGTACAAAGAGCCGGTTACTTTTAAAAAGAAAAATCCTTCCAGAGTACAACTGTGGTTTGAGCTTGTATATGTAGGGCAGTTATTAGTGTAGAAAGGTTACTAAGAAGTACTTAAATTCTTCTTGTTTGGATTGTATGTTATGTACCTATGACAAAGAAGGAACATTCCTAGCCGAGATAGGTTAGTCAATAAAAGGAAAGATAAAGGAAGGATTCCAGTCTCGAGTTAAAGCTTTTTTACAAATATTTATTATGTTTTGTAAAGAACTGATGATCAATCGATATGAAATGCAAGACCAATAATTTTCCAGTTTTACTTTAGAGGTACTCTTAGAGAGAGAGTCGGTGAATAGAAAGAAAGTACGGCACCATCGATGTTGCATATTGTAACCTTTTTAATGAAATGAATGTCACAGGATGTGACCCCCCCTTTTGGTGGACATATCCCAAGGATTGGGTGAACCACATATATTGGTCTCCATATTTTGTGCTCATGATGTATTTCTATTTTGTGCATTCTGATGTTATGCTTTCCTCTGTGATCAGGATGTATTTGATCTTGTGTATTCATGATGTATTTCTATCTTGTGCATTTTGATGATATGTTTTCTTATGTGATCATGACGTACTTGATCTTGTGTCTTCATGATGTACTTTATCTTATGTAATTCCTTGTATGTAACCTGTACTTGGACAACATTTGGTGAAAATTATATATCGCTTCCATATGAGTGATTCAAAACGCCAATGCCTTTCTTAATGTTTATAATCTCAGAAATAGTATAAAGTGGGACAAGGGGTAAATTTTGTTGTATAAGGTATTTTCTTACATGTTAATGATTTTGTGAAATATTGATATGAGGAAGAATCGAAAGGGCTGACCTTATCACTTTGACCTAGAGTAACTCAGAATAGCAAGTTTCCTCTTTATTACCAACACCCTTTCCAAGGATTGATGTACAATATGATAGCTGCAAGTAAATGTGTGTTGAAATATGGTTAAAAGAAGTGAGTATATATGTTCATAATGATAGTTGGAGTTCTCTATAGAGACCCAACAACTTTTATTTATAATTAATGCATGGACGATCATAAGTTTTACTAAGACTTGCATGTGGAGGTGTATATGTCATAAATACAAGTAAAAGCATTCAATGGAAAACTAAAATCTAGAGATTGTTAGAAATATGATAATGCATAAGAACCTTGCCATAGATTATGGTTTTAGAGAAATGTATGTGCCATGAATAGTTGAAAAAGCGATATGTTTATCTTGGTGTTGCAGCTGCAACAATTTCCCAAAATTCTAAAAAAATTTAGGACCCTCCTCTACTTTGAATTGGTTTGATTTTCTTCCTTATTTTGGTCTAATGACTTTTTGAATGTTTTCCAACGTTTGGGCTGCTCTATCAATCGATCTGATGTTTTCCTTAATGTTTAAAAATAATCCCATGCATAATCAAGCTTATCATTGTGTTTTGAATACCTTTGAAGCCATTCTGAATCGGAAGTTGGTTCATTTGAATTTCCCATCATTGCAGAGGTCTTTACCTTGCCTTTTTCCGCCGTTGCGGATGGTTTTTGGTTCTACGTCGGAAGGTACGATTATTTCCTTGTCCGCCATTGCGGACGGATCTTCGCTTCTGGCCTCTAACGTTACGGATCAATTTGGGTTTTGATTTTCTCTTTCTTTCTGACTTATGTTTTTGGTTTTCTTTTGGCTGTGTATCGGAGCCCTTTACCATCGCTCTCTCCACCGTTGCGGACGGTGTTTTGTTATGAGTGTCCGCCGTTGCGGAAGAGTTTAAGCTATTGACTTCTGACCCAAAAGGCCACCGACGTCCGATCATTATTTCAACATGCCTTGCTCACCGTTGCGGACGAGTTGATGTTGTGGCTTTCTACCGTTTTGGAAGGTTTTGAGTTCTCACCTTCCGATCCAAAATTGTTTCTCGTCCAATCCATTAAGTCGTCACACGTGCAGTCCATTTCTTTATATACGGGGACAGCGTTTTATTTTTCTGTTGTTTTTTTTTGCTGCCCAGCATTGTCGCCGTTGAGATCTCATCTTCTTGAGGTAGTGAAGGTCCCTGCTGTCAGTGTACCAGCATCCAGGTGGCAAAGGTAGAAGCCCGTCCGTCATCGAATCGCCATATTTGTCGGGTTATCAGGTAGGCTCTTCGTCATTTTCCCGCTACATTAAAATGTTAGTAGTTTTCTACGGTGGTTTTGGTGTCCCCGACCGTTTCCCTCGTCCAGCTAGGTTATACGCCTATATAAATGGAATTTTTGTCCTTTTTACCGTGGGAGGGCAGTATAACTTTCAGAGCAGTATTGTTTGTTCCCATCACCGTTCAATTCCTCCCTGCACATAAGGATTAAGAGCTTTCGGCGCAGACGGGCATTACGCCGTCTACGCCAAACCACCCCGCATGGTTTTGATGGGTAGGAGGCAAGTCTGCCATGAACTGCTTTGGGGGTTTGTGGGACCATTTATCCCAGGGTGTGTCACCCGTATCTGCAACCCTAGCAATTTCCACCTACGCGGTTTAGCGCGTCCTCGTCGAGCTTATGTCGGACCCGTCGCATGCTGGAAGGGGGCCATCTTTTCTATGGGTGTGTATGCATGGCGCCACTGAAGAAACTTCATGGTTACTACTGTTGTAGCCCTCACCACTCACACCCCAGCCTGTGTGCTCACGCCGTCCCGTGCAGCCCTTTTGTGCTCAATCGTTTAAAACCCTAGCCGGTTAGAAGGGATAGGCGTTGTTTTAGTTTGTTAAACTGAAAATAGCATGGATAGTGGTTTTGATGAAAGAGTCATGTGTAGAAAAATGATATTAATACCCACAGAGAATGGAATGTGGGGTCGAGTTAATGTAATTATTTTTTCCTAGCTATATGGTTAAATTGTTGGTATTGGAAGCATAGGTGATTTGCACAGTCATACTGCATATAGCTACTTTCAAGCATCCCTTTCGTTGCTATCCATAGACTAAACCCCTGAACTCTGCACATTGCATTTTAATGGTCCTGATGGTCAAAGTTTTTTCGTTGCAAATGCATTTGCTTTATGAATTGTTTTCATGGGAGAAACGACACACTGCAAAATGATGTAGATTTAATGCCGGCTCAAATATGATTGATAAAGTTTAGTATCATGCAGCAGTAGTATATTGCCCACTTTATTGCACAGGATTGAGTTTGCTTCATGCTAGGTATCGATAAGGTCATGGCATACTACGCACTAGTTTCAGTAGTTCTGATAGTCAAGGCAGTTTTGGGTTGTACATGCATGCATTTGTTTCTCTACTTGCTATCACATTAAACACATGAAAATGGCACTTTGCATATGGATGTAATTTTATTGCAGTCTAGAAGATGGTTGATGGGATGTTTTAATATCATACAGAAATGTTTTGCATCATGCTAAGATATAGACAAGAGCACTAAATAGTGCGCATTTGGTTAGTTAGGTTATGCAAACTTATATCTTAGTTTCATCAACTAGTTGCTTCCATGTTATACATAGAAAGAATAAAGTGCTGCACACTGTCATGTAAATGTATGCACCTTGAATGTCTCAATATTACAATGTTATATGTGGCAGGAAGAAGTCGAGTCCACCATGTCCAAAAGACAAAAGAAGAAGGCCCCAGTGGTGGAAGAGGTGCCAGAAGCAGAAGCTGAAACAAAGACTGAGTACATATATGAAGACACCCAATGTGTTTCTGGTGTTGAGTCCGAGTACAAATGGGGTGAAATATACAGATTGATTTCCCGCGGGGAATTTCTCGACACGGGCCTCGAAGAATAATCTATCTATGCTAACATAGAGAAGTCTTCTATCATGAAAGTTGCCACCAGACTAGAGCTGTTCCCATGCTCTGAGGTAATTGGCTGGATTTTGCCCCATGTAAATACAACCACAATGATCATAGGAAACGTTGAAGGACAGAGCTATGCTGCATTTAGCCCTGGATATGTGGCATTGGCCTATCACCTACCATAAGCCCAGGTTTTCTTATCTGACGATTGGCTGGACAGCATCAGAATGGACCTAGTGGAAACTCTTAAGAAAATGCTCTTGCAGG
The DNA here is from genome assembly GCA_001517045.1 of Pseudotsuga menziesii. Lineage (NCBI taxonomy): Eukaryota > Viridiplantae > Streptophyta > Pinopsida > Pinales > Pinaceae > Pseudotsuga > Pseudotsuga menziesii. Next base: position 66,351 of record LPNX011067002.1, on the reverse strand, counting down.
GAAAGCTGTGCCGATATAGATAGACCGGTGAGTATGATACAACGAGCTTGAGGGCTCCCTACACAATAACACCTTGAGCAAGTGCAAGCAGAAGATCAAGAGTTGAAGAAGGAAAAGGAGCGGTTGCTATAAAAGGTGGAGGAGCTAGAAGAGCAGCAGAAGATCATCTTGACAACCAATGATATGTACTCCCAAGATCTGATAAAGGAACATCAGGAATAGATCTCTTCGTTGCTCCAACCATTCAAAGAACATATCTTAGCCCAGAAAGCTAGAATGCTCCATCTACAGATTGCTCTAGAGGAGGAAAGGTGTAAGGTCCTTGAGATTGACAACCGGTTAGGGGAAATCATGGAGACCTCCTCCTACTTCGTCGACGGATCCCAGGAAGTTCTTGAAGTTTTGAATGCCAGAATGGCAAGGCTGGAGAACAATGCAGAGACTCCAGCAGAGCTACCAACCAAATACCATCAAGCCCTTAAAAGAGATCATGACCTAGTAGAGTTCGCTGTCAGCACTACGGAAGACTTCAAGAAGACCGTCAAAAGGACGCAGGGAGCATGCTCAGAATACTTCAGGAGGCTCCTTAATACATTCAACTGGTGTCAGACAGACATTGAGCATAAGCTTGATGAGTTCCCAGACCATGAAACCTTCATAGATATATTGCAGAGCAGATATCAGGATGTAGAGGCCAGAACACAACAGATCAAGGCTATTGATGACCTAGTTTTGAAGAATGAGGTGGGCCACTTAGCCGTTAGTGTACAATTTTTGGAAGATCAGCTTCATTTGAGCCCAACAAGGATCGAAGCTATCAAGAATCAAGCCGAGAAATTTGAGATAAATATTCAGTTTTTGGAGCCTAGCACTTTTGAAGGCATCGCTGGTGAAGCTGAAGCGTGGAAGAAGTACCTAGAAATCCAAGCGAGGCCCTCTTCGTAAGGGATGGGTCATCTTTATATTTTGTAATATTTTGTAAAAAACGTTGGGGAAAAGTAAAGCGTTGGGAAAATGAAAGGTTGGGAAGCCCAAAGGCTACTTTGGGCACCCCAACCATTTCACTCTTTTTTGTATAAATGTAATAGACTAAGAAGAGAAAAGGGATTTTTCCCCAGTAAGAATGGAGGACATATTGTAAGAAGAACTATTTCCTTTTGCAATAAAAAATTACAGTTTGCCTGTTGGAGAAAGAGATGTGAAACTTCCTAATGCTATGCAATGGATGGCAGAAAGATGAACTACTTTATTTTTCAGCTTGTGTCCATGAATCGTGAGATCGTTCCAACTTTATGGCCTATGTCTTGTTGAATGATTTCTGATTTATTTTTGTGGAAAGTTCACCAAGAGTAATGTATGTTGCTTATATAACAATTAGCTATCTGATTGTTAGAATATTTTTCTCATTCATGTGTTGTAAATATGAATATCAGCTATCTGTAATTTCTGTTTCTCATACATGGAAATAACACATTACTCACAAATAATCATTCTTTTGGCTCCCTGGGGATAGATATATAGGTAATTAGATAGTTAATTGATTTTACTTCATGGCTGCATATGTGATTTAGATGTTTGTGAGCCTGAGACGAGAGGTAAGAACCTGCGCATCACATTGTGTAGTTCCTTGCATCTTTATCACCCTGCATTGTCAGTTAGGCATTTGCATTGCATATCTTAAGTCAAAATTACAAAAACGCATTGGACCGGGCCGCAACCGGTAAAACCCTTTGTTTTGTTACCTTGACCTACGGTAGGCAGACCGCAAACGAGATGGATTCCCTACACCAAACAGTTAGTGGGCTAGTTGGGAACGTTGATTGGGGAGAATCCTTTACTATTGTCGCCTGCGAATTTCCAGGCCCCAACACAATGGGCGCTAGAAGGAGGGCCGCCAGTGCGTGGCTAGGCGTGGAAAATTACTTTTCCCAGGATTACCTTACCAACAGATAGTTGAAGCTTTCAGCCTCACCCAGGTACTCACAGGTTTCGGTTATACCTTGAAGCAAGAAAGCATGTTCTCATCCTGTGTTGTTCTTTGCTCGGACTCTCGTTCTCGTAGCTGCGCTTATGGCTGGCATAAATGTAAATCATCCCAACCCATTGCCTGCATGGAGAGCAAGAACCCCTTTGAACCTCACACCGCCTTTGCATAACCTGCCTCAAGCCTTTGACAAGCTGTTACCTAAGTTTGACCACGAAGAAAGAATTGTTGTAGATGACCACTTGCAAAGTTTTTACTTGGCTCTAGAAGGATTAAGGGCTGGGGACTATGAAGACGTTGTCTGTAGATTGTTTCCTCACACCCTTAAAGAAGCAGCAGCAGCCTGGTACTTCAGTTTACCTGCAAATTCTATTCCTGATTGGGACACCTTTGAGAAGGTTTTCAGAAGTAAATACACCACCCAAAAAACACATGCCTCATTAATGAAAGGTCTTGATTTGTTAAGAAAAGAGAAGAATGAGAAAGTACATGTTTTCACTCAGCGATTTTCAATATAAGTAAAGAACTTATCTGAAGCAGATAGACCCTCAGACAAGGTCTTAATTGAGTATTATACATCAGCCCTAGGGCCTGAGCTGGCTATGTTCGCCAAGATGAAAGCCAAACCCACATTGATAGAGACTTATGAAGAGGCTAAAAGAGTAGAGGCCGAAAGGGAAAGTGTAGAAGAATATCCTGATCTACCTGGAGAGAAAACTACAGATAAAAGAGTTCTAGTGTCGTCCAAACCCAGAGAGGAGCACTCACATGACCTTGAGGGAATGATGAAAACAATGCAGAAGCTTTACAACCAAATAATAGACCTAGAAAAAGAAAGGGACATTCAGAAAACTTATAAACCCTACTATCCGAAAAGAGAGGATAATAACCAATGGAAAATCCCTTCCCCAAATTTGGCCTCAATAAATATAACAGATATAGGGGGGATAATTTCTGTACTTTTCACCAGCAACCTCACTCTGAGAAGAAGTGCCCTCAATGGTTGAATTTAATGTCTTTGGTAATGAATAAGTTGCTAGACTCCAAATTGACTGAAGACAGTAGTAAACAAGGAGGAAAGGAACAGACCATAGAGAAAGGAGATGATGATGCCATGCTCTTATGGAATGGTGTTTCGCTTTTCAATATAGAGGAAGATGCCCTCAAATCTCAATATACACCTCTGGCCACAAAAGATAAGAACCTAGAAATTAAGGGAAATGCAATACTTCCAAAGGTTAAAAATCTGCAAGAGAATGTCAGGAGACAGGTAGCTGTGAATGTTAAAGATGACACACCTGAAGCCACTAATTGCAAAAAGGAAACAGAGACACTTGTTGAACCTGCCAAACCTATGGACGATGATGAGGAAGAAAAATCTAATGAACTTAAAGAGGAGATGCCTCCAAAAGACCAACCTGTAGAAGAAAAGATCGAATTAATCAGGACAAAGAAAACTAACGCCCCACATTTCCTGTTGACCCTAGAGATGCTAAATCACAATGTGCATAATTGTTTGGTGGACTCTGGATCATCGATGAATGTTATGCCTCTGGCAGTTTGTAAAAAACTTAATGGGCAGCTAAAACCCACTCTTTGGGATGTCACTCAACTAGACAAGACTAGTGTCAAAGTAGTGGGGGAGATGGAAAATGTTCTGATTCGATTGTCTGCAAATGAAAGGATATGTCATTATATTGATATTGTAGTAGCAGACATACCTGACGGCTATGGAATGATCCTGAACCGAGATTGGACATCAAGACTGAATGGGTACTTTGCTTCAAATTGGTCTCACTTATGGTTACCTCAGAAGGGCAGCCCAAACCTGATTAAGATAGTGAGAGAGCCCTATATGAAGCACAATGTCACTAAGCTAGGAGAGCGAAATGAATCTGCTGAGTCTGTTCTGGGAAATTATCTGACTGATTTTGAGTTAAGACAGCTTACTCCAAAAAAGGCTAGTCATATGACTGACACTAAGCTTGAGCTCCTTCAAATTCCTCAGGCTGTAAAAGATGATTATAGAATTGTGAACATGTGTTCAGTTTCAAAAACAGCACAGCTAGACCATGGTTAGATATCTCGTGTCTATTTTCCAGCCCACCCTTTAACTCTCTAGATTTTTTTTTTTTTTTAAAATCAAGAGTGGGCAAAATTTTTCTTTCTTTTGCTTTGTACATAAATAAATTGTTTGCTTTCTTTAATGCTTTGAGGCTGTTTTCTTTTGTTAGTTGATTTAATATTGTTTTCTTTTGAGTTATTTCTTTCCTAGATTTTCTTTTGGTTTTGAATAAAGAGGCAAACTTTTGGTTGCAATGGAAACATCAGGGTTCTTTGTTAACTAAGGTCTTGAGTGAAAGACTGTGCTTTAAAGTATACAATTTCTTCTAGTAGCAGTCTTCCTAACTGGCAATGCATTCATTGAAGTCTTACTTAACCCCTGTAAATAACTCAGAAGTAAAAGAGGTCTGGAATACTATTTCGAGGATCCATCCACTTCACATCTTAAATACCTAAGGGGGTGACAGCAAAGGACTCACGGAAAGGAAGCAGAGTAAAACAGTAGATCATATATAAATGATCCCATGTCATATATTCAGAAAAGCGATAAGCCATCAAGAGTCAAAACTCCTTAAAAAAAAAACAATACCTATTGAAGCAAAATATCAAAGCATAAAGTACTAAATGGCCACAAGATCCTCTCCGTCCGTGAACTGAAATATGAAATACAGTGTTCACACAAAAGGGCACTATGGGATAGAGGATCCTAAATTAAAATTCAGTAAGAAAAGGCCTACAGGAGGACTCATATCAAAAGAACTAAAATTCAAATAGCACAAAAGTGCAAAGTGGCATGGGAATGAGGAACAAAAGGATCACACTGCTTACTATCTGTTACAATCCTGTGGAGTCCAAGCTGGAAACTACCTAGGGACAGGAAAAATAAACCTCTCCTATTTGGCCTCAAAAGAGTTATTCAGACTGGCAATATTTCTGTGTTACCTTTTCCCCGGAGAATAGACTACTTCTAAATGGTTTAAATGCTTAAATTGGCCAGCCCGAGGATAAGGACATCTAGAAGGTTTCAACTTTATTCATACGGTCTTGCACTGAAAAGAGTTAATTCAGAAATTTGGGGTTCACCAGGTAGTCGCCAATTGTTGCAGCTGCAACAATTTCCCAAAATTTTAAAAAATTTTAGGACCCTCCTCTACTTTGAATTAGTTTGATTTTCTTCCTTATTTTGGTCTAATGACTTTTTGAATGTTTTCCAACACTTGGGCTGCTCTATCAATCGATCTGATGTTTTCCTTAATGTTTAAAAATAATCCCATGAATAATCATTCTTATCATTGCGTTTTGAATACCTTTGAAGCCATTATGAATCGAAAGTTGGTTCATTTGAATTTCCCGCCATTGCGAAGGTCTTTGCCTTGTCTTTTTCCGCCGTTGCAGATGGTTTTTGGTTCTACATCGGAAGGTACGATTATTTCCTTGTCCGCCGTTGCGGACGGATCTTCGCTTCTGGCCTCCAACGTTACGGATCAGTTTGGGTTTTGATTTTCTCTTTCTTTCCAACTTATGTTTTTGGTTTTCTTTTGGATGTGTATCGGAGCCTTTTACCATCGCTCTCTCCACCGTTGCGGATGGTGTTTTGTTATGAGTGTCCACCGTTGCGGAAGAGTTTAAGCTGTTGACTTCCGACCCAAAAGGCCGTCGACGTCCGATCGTTACTTTCACGCGCCTTGCTCACTGTTGCGGACGGGTTGATGTTGTGGCTTTCCGCCATTGCGGAAGGTTTTGAGTTCTCACCTTCCGATCCGAAATTGTTTCTCGTCCGATCCGTTAAGTCGTCACACGTGCAGTCCATTTCTATATATACGGGGACAGCGTTTTATTTTTCTATTGTTTTTTTTTTGCTGCCCAGCACTGTCGCCGTTGAGCTGTCGTCTTCTTGAGGTAGTGAAGGTCCCCGCTGTCAATGTACCAGCATCGAGGTGGCAAAGGTAGAATCCCGTCCGTCATCAACTCGCCATATTTGCCGGGTTATCAAGTAGGCTCTTCGTCGTTTTCCCGCTACATTAAAATGTTAGTATTTTTCTACGGTGGTTTTGGTGTCCCCGGCCGTTTCCCTCGTCCAGCTAGGTTATACGCCTATCTAAATGGAATTTTTGTCCTTTTTACGACGGGAGGGTAGTATAAATTTTGGAGCAGTATTGTTTGTTTCCATCACCGTTCAATTGCTCCCTGCACATAAGGATTAATAGGTTTCGGCGCAGACGGGCGTTACGCTGTCTGCGCCAAACCACCCCGCATGGTTTTGATGGGTAGGAGGAAAGTCTGCCATGAACTGCTTTGGGGGTTTTTGGGGCCGTTTATCCCAGGGTGCGTCACCCGTATCTGCAGCCCTAGCTATTTCCACCTACGCGGTTCTGCTCGTCAAGCTTATGTCGGACCCGCCGCATGCTGGAAGGGAGCCATCTTTTCTATGGGTGTGTATGCATGGCGCCACTGAAGAAACTTCATGGTTACTACTGTTGTAGCCCTCACCTCTCGCACCCCAGCCTGTGTGGTCACGTCGTCCCGTGCAGCCCTTTTGTGCTCAATCGTTTAAAACCCTAGCCGGTTAGAAGGGATAGGCATTGTTTTAGTTTGTTAAACTAAAAATAGCATGGATAGTGGTTTTGATGAAAGCGTCATGCGTAGAAAAATGATATTAATACCCACAGAGAATGGAATGTGGGGTCGAGTTAATGTAATTATTTTTGCCTAGCTATATGGTTAAATTGTTGGTATTGGAAGCATAGGTGACTTGTGCAGTCATACTGCATATAGCTACTTTCAAGCATCCCTTTTGTTGCTATACATAGACTAAACCCCTGAACTCTGCACATTGCATTTTAATGGTCCTGATGGTAAAAAATTTTTCGTTGCACATGCATTTGCTTTACGAATTGTTTTCATGGGAGAAACGGCACACTGCAAAATGATGTAGATTTAATGCCAGCTCAAATATGATTGATAAAGTTTAGTATCATGCAGCAATAGTATATTGCCCATTTTATTGCACAGGATTGAGTTTGCTTCATGCTAGGTATAGATAAGGTCATGGCATACTGTGCACTAGTTTCAGTAGTTCTGATAGTCAGGGCAGTTTTGGGTTGTACATGCATGCATTTGTTTCTCTACTTGCTATCACATTAAACACATGAAAATGGCACTTTGCATATGGATGTAATTTTATTGCAGTCTAGAAGATGGTTGATGGGATGCTTTAATATCATACAGAAATGTTTTGCATCATGCTAAGATATAGACAAGAGCACTAAATAGTGCGCATTTGGTCAGTCAGATTATGCAAACTTATATCTTAGTTTCATCAACTAGTTGCTGCCATGTTATACATAGAAAGAATAAAGTCTCGTACACTGTCATGTAAATGTATGAACCTTGAATGTCTCAATATTACAATGTTATATGTGGCAGGAAGAAGTCAAGTCCACCATGTGCAAAAGACAAAAGAAGAAGGCCCCAGTGGTGGAAGAGGTGCTAGAAGCAGAAGCTGAAACAAAGACTGAGTACATATATGAAGACACCCAGTCTGTTTCTGGTGTTGAGCCTAAGTACAAATGGGGTGAAATATACAGATTGATTTCCCACAGGGAAGTTCCCGACATGGGCCTCGAAGAAGAATCTATCTATGCTAACATAGAGAAGTCTTCTATCATGAAAGTTGCCACCAGACCAGAGCTATTCCCATGCTCTAAGGTAATTGGATGGATTTTTCCCCATGTAAATACAACCACAATGATCATAGGAAACGTTGAAGGACAGGGCTATGCTGCATTTAGCCCTGGATATGTGGCATTGGCCTATCACCTACCAGAAGCCCAGGTTTTCTTATCTGACAATTGGCTGGACAGTATCAGAATGGACCTGGTGGAAACTCTTAAGAAAATGCTCTTGCAGGGAAAGCTATACCGATATAGACAGACCGGTGAGTATGATACAGCGAGCTTGAGGGCTCCCTACAGGTTTATAGCGCTGATGCTTAATAGGATCTTTGGGAGAGCTCATGGTAGCCTCTTCAAGCTTGAATGGATACCTATTATCTTTTATGTGGCAACCCAAGGAACAGTCTTCAATTGGGCCAGCCTTGTATCAAGCAGTCTTTCCTCTCGCTTGGCCACAGCCTTGGGAGGAGAAGCTTAGAAAAGGTCTGAATTTTACATGAGCTCAATATTGATAGATTGCATATTGTGTAACCATCCCTTCCCCGGTCTCAAGTGCATCTGGGACAGGGAAAGAATGCATGTGTATGCCGCTTATAGACCATTGTGGGCTCACCAGTACCATAGCCATTACAAAGAGGTCTGCGAGCACTTCATTATGCCACTCTACACGCTCATTTTCCAAAGGGAATGTGACTGTATGTCAGAAGGTGCCATGCAAGTAATAGGAGAACATGCAGACTATTTATTGACTGACAATGGCATGTATTTCAGAATGTATGGAGGATCGAAGACACCTTTACTGCTACCCAAATATGCAATGGATTATATAGTCCATAAAGAGGCAGTCAGGCAGGTGTTCATTGACGAAATAGGTAGTTTCTTGTTCCAACACAAGAAGACTGCATACCCTCCTTTACCATTCAGGCTAGGTAGCCACAAATTCACTAGGGTGAAACAAGCTGCCGAATTCATAGAGGAACTAGGGAAGTTCCATTTTGGTGAGATGCCTTTCTTGCGAAATGATACTCTCGGTAAAATAGCTGAGCACTGTAAAGAGCATAAGGTGTTTTACGAATATACCCATCATTTCGATAAGGAAGAATTTGTCTTCCGGAATGCCCCAAACATGACGACACTGAACAGAAGATTTAAGAAGAAAATCACTACCATAGGTGGGAAAGGTGATGAACAGGCAAAGGTTGAAGAAGGAATTAAAAGGAGGAATGAAGAAGCTCAGAGGTTGGAAAAGGAGGCTGCAGAATGGCTGCAGATGGGAGAAGAAGAGAAAAGAAAAGCTGCCCAAGAAACAGCTGAGAAAGCAAAAGAAGAAGCCAAGGAAACAGAAGAAGCAGCTAGACAAGCAGCCGAAGAAGCAAAGAGAAAGCTCGATGAGGAGCTCCGAGAGTAGGAAGCTGAAAGAATAAAGTTGAAACAGCAGTTAGCTTCTGAAACAACAACAAGGCAGACCCAGGAGGAGGAAAACCCCGAGGTACAGATCTCTCAAGTACCTACTGCCAGCACCCCTGTGGCCCCTACGCTCCAGCTAGTGCCTTTCATCCAGAAAAAGGGTGAAGAAGTCCCCGACTTCAATACTGTCTATTATGATAGGGCCACCAAGAGAATAATGAAGAGGACAAAAAGAAAGGTAGAAGCAGAAGGGATGGTTGGCAAAATGATAACAGATACTGCTGTTATGTTAGGGACAGACCTAGACCCAAGGCTTACCCTGAGGGTCGGGACTGCAATACTACATGCTTCAGAGGATAACATAGACAAGGTGATGACTGAACTGGAGTCATACAAGAAATATTCTGCTCAGCTGAAGGATACCCTGAAGAGAGAGAGAGAGAGGAAGGAAACAGGTTAAAGCAGAAATTTGAACACTTACAGAGGGAGATGAAGACTGTTGAAGCTGAATTGCAGGTCCTACATGAAGAGAGATAGGCTCAGGAGACTACACAAGAACACCTTGAGCAAGTGCAAGTAGAAGATCAAGAGTTGAAGAGGGAAAAGGAGCGGTTGCTGGAAAAGGTGGAGGAGCTAGAAGAGCAGCAGAAGACCATCTTGATAGCCAATGATATGCACTCCCAAGATTTGATAAAGGAACATTAGGAACAGATCTCTTCCTTGCTCCAGCCATTCAAAGAAAATATCTTAGCCGAGAAAGCTAGAATGCTCTAGCTACATATTGCTCTAGATGAGGAAAGGTGTAAGTTCCTTGAGATTGACAACCGGTTAGGGGAAATCATGGAGACCTCCTCCTACTTCATCAATAGATCCCAGGAAGTTCTTGAAGTTTTGAATGCCAGAATGGCAAGGCTGGAGAACAATGCAGAGACTCCAACAGAGCTACTAGCCAAATACCATCAAGCCCTTAAAAGAGATCATGACCTAGTAGAGTTCGCTGTCAACACTACGGAAGACTTCAAGAAGACCGTCAAAAGGATGCAGGGAGCATGCTCAGAATACTTCAGGAGGCTCTTTAATACATTCAACCGGTGTCAGACAGACGCTGAGCATAAGCTTGATGAGTTCCCAGACCATGAAACCTTCATAGAGTTATTGCAGAGCAGATATCAGGATGTAGAGGCCAGAACACAACAGATCAAGGCTATTGATGACCTAGTTTTGAAGAATGAGGTGGGCCACTCAGCCGTTAGTGTACAATTTTTGGAATATCAGCTTCGTTTGAGCCCAGCAAGGATCAAGGCTATCAAGAATCAAGCCGAGAAATTTGAGATCAATATTCAGTTTTTGGAGCCTAGCACTTTTGAAGGCATCCCTGATGAAGCTGCAGGGTGGAAGAAGTTCCTAGAAAGCCAAGCGAGGCCCTCTTCGTAAGGGATGGGTCATCTTTATATTTTGTAATATTTTGTAAAAAACGTTGGGGAAAAGTAAAGCATTGGGAAAAAGTAAAGCGTTGGGAAAATGAAAGGTTGGGAAGCCCAAAGGCTACTTTGGGCAGCCCAACCATTTCACTCTTTTTTGTATAAATGTAATAGACTAAGAAGAGAAAAGGGCTTTTTCCCTAGTAAGACTGGAGGAAATATTGTAAGAAGAACTATTTCCTTTTGCAATAAAAAATTACAGTTTTCCTGTTGGAGAAAGAGATGTGAAATTTCCTAATGCTATGCAATGGATGGCGAAAAGATGAACTACTTTATTTTTCAGCTTGTGTCCATGAATCGTGAAATCATTCCAACTTTATGGCCTATGTCTTGTTGAATGATTTCTGATTTTTTTTGTGGAAAGTTCACCAAGAGTAATGTATGTTGCTTATATAAAAATTAGCTATCTGATTGTTAGAATATTTTTCTCATTCATGTGTTGTAAATATGAATATCAGCTATCTGTAATTCTTGTTTATCATACATGGAAATAACACATTACTCACAAATAATCATTCTTTTGGCTCCCCGAGGATAGATAGATATGTGATTAGATAGTTAATTGATTTACTTCATGGCTGCATATGTGATTTAGATGTTTGTGAGCCTAAGATGAGAGGTAAGAACCTGCGCATCACATTGTGTAGTTCCTTGCATCTTTATCACCATGCATTGTTAGTTAGGCATTTGCATTGCATATATTAAGTCAAAATTACAAAAACTCGGTGGACCGGGCCGCAACCAGTAAAACCCTTTGTTTTGTTACCTTGACCTATGGTAGCCAGACTGCAAACCGGACAGATTCCCTACACCAAACAGTCAGTGGGCTAGTTGGGAACGTTGATTAGGGAGAATCCTTTACTGTTGTCGCCTGCGAATTTCCAGGCCCCAACAAAATTGGCGCTAGAAGGAGGGCCTCCAGTGCGTGGCTAGCCGTGGAAAATTACTTTTCCTAGGATTACCTTGCCAGCAGATAGTTGAAGCTTTCAGCCTCACCCAGGTACTCACAGGTTTCGTTTATACCTTGAAGCAAGAAAGCCTCTTCTCATCCTGCATTTTTCTTTGCTCAGACTCTCGTTCTCGTAGCTGCGCTTATGGCTGGCATAAATGTAAATCAGCCCAACCCATTGCCTACATGGAGAGTAAGAACCCCTTTGAACCTCACATCGCCTTTGCATAACCTGCCTCAAGCCTTTGACAAGTTGTTACCTAAGTTTGACCCCGAAGAAAGAATTGCTGTAGATGACTACTTGCAAATTTTTTACTTGGATCTAGAAGGATTAAGGGCTGGGGAGTATGAAGACGTTATCTGTAGATTGTTTCCTCACACCCTTAAAGGAGCAGCAGCAGCCTGGTACTTCAGTTTACCTGCAAATTCTATTCCTGATTGGGACACCTTCGAGAAGGTTTTCAGAAGTAAATACACCACCCAAAAAACACATGCCTCATTAATGAAAGGTCTTGGTTAGTTAAGAAAAGAGAAGAATGAGAAAGTACATGTTTTCACTCAGCGATTTTGAATATACCTAAAGAACTTCTATGAAGCGGACAGACCCTCAGACAAGGTCTTAATTGAGTATTATACATCAGCCCTAGGGCATGAGCTGGCTTTGTTCGCCAAGATGAAAGCCAAACCCACATTGAAAGAGACTTATGAAGAGGCCGAAAGAGTAGAGGCCGAAAGGGAAAGTGTAGAAGAATATCCTGATCTACCTGGAGAGAAAACTGCAGATAAAAGAGTTCTGGTGTCGTCCAAACCCAGAGAGGAGCACTCACATGACCTTGAGGGAATGATGAAAACAATGCAAAAGCTTTACAAGTGAATAATAGACCTAGAAAAAGAAAGGGACATTCAGAAAACTTAAAAACCCTACTATCCGAAAAGAGAGGATAATAGCCAATGGAAAATACCTTCCCCAAATTTGGCCTCAATAAATGTAACAGAGATAGGGGGGATAATTTCTGTACTTTTCACCAGCAACCTCACTCTGAGAAGAAGTGCCCTCAATGGTTGAATTCAATGTCTTTGGTAATGAATAAGTTGTTGGACTCCAAATTGACTGAAGACAGTAGTAAACAAGGAGGAAAGGAACAGACCATAGAGAAGGGAGATGATGATGCCATGCTCTTATGGAATGGTGTTTTGTTTTTCAATATAGAGGAAGATGCCCTCAAATATCAATATACACCTCTGGCCACAAAATATAAGAACCTATAAATTAAGGGAAATGCAATACTTCCAAAGGTTAAAAATATGCAAGAGAATGTCAGGAGACAGGTAGCTGTGAATGTTAAAGATGACACACCTGAAGCCACTAATTGCAAACAGGAAACATAGACACTTGTTGAACCTACCAAACCTATGGACGATGATGAGGAAGAAAAAGCTAACGAACTTAAAGAGGAGATGCCTCCAAAAGACCAAACTGTAGAAGAAAAGATCGAATTAATCAGGACAAAGAAAACTAACGCCCCACCTTTCCTGTTGACCCTAGAGATGCTAAATCATAATGTGCATAATTCTTTTTTGGACTCTGGATCATCGATGAATGTTATGCCTCTGGCAGTTTGCAAAAAACTTAATGGGCAGCTAAAACCTACTCTTTGGGATGTCACTCAACTAGACAAGACTAGTGTCAAAGTAGTGGGGGAGATGGAAAATGATCTGATTCGATTGTCTGCAAATGAAAGGATATGTCATTATATTGATATTGTAGTAGCAGACATACCTGACGGCTATGGAATGATCCTGAACCGAGACTAGACAGCAAGACTGAATGGGTACTTTGCTTCAGATTGGTCTCACTTATGGTTACCTCAAAAGGGCAGCCCAAACCTGATTAAGATAGTGAGAGAGCCCTATATGAAGCACAATGTCACTAAGCTAGGAGAGGGAAATGAATCTGCTGAGTCTATTCTGGGAAATTATCTGACTGAGTTTGAGTTAAGACAGCTTACTCCAAAAAAGGCTAGTCATATGACTGACACTAAGCTTGAGCTCCTTCAAATTCCTCAGGCTGTAAAAGATGATTATATAATTGCGAACATGTGTTCAGTTTCAAAAACAGCACAGCTAGACCATGGTTAGATATCCCGTGTCTCTTTTCCATCCCCCCCTTTAACTCTCTAGATTTTAAAAAAAAAAAAAAAAATTCAGGAGTGGGCAAAATTTTTCTTTCTTTTGCTTTGTACATAAATAAATTGTTTGCTTTCTTTAATGCTTTGAGGTTGTTTTCTTTTGTTAGTTGATTTAATATTGTTTTCTTTTGAGTTATTGCTTTGCTAGATTTTCTTTTGGTTTTGAAGAAAGAGGCAAACTTTTGGTTGCAATGGAAACATCAGGGTTCTTTGTTAACTAAGGACTTGAGTGAAAGACTATGCTTTAAAGCATAAAATTTCTTCTAGTAGCAGTCTTACTAACTAGCAATGCATTCATTGAAGTCTTACTTAACCCCTGTAAATAACTCAGAAGTAAAAGAGGTCTGGAATACTATTTCGAGGCTCCATCCATTTCACGTCTTAAATACCCAATGGGGTGACAGTAAAGGACTCACGGAAAGGAAGCAGAGTAAAACAGTAGATCATATATAAATGATCCCATGTCATATATTCAGAAAAGCGATAAGCCATCAAGAGTCAAAACTCCTTACAAAAAAAAAAAAGCAATACCTATTGAAGCAAAATATCAAAGCATCAAGTACTAAATGGCGACAAGATAATCTCTGTCCGTGAACTGAAATATGAAATACAGTGTTCACACAAAAGGGCACTATGGGATAGAGGATCCTGAATTAAAATTTAGTAAGAAAAGGCCTGCAGGAGGACTCATATAAAAAGAACTAAAATTAAAATAGCACAAAAGTGCAAAGTTGCATGGGAATGAGGAACAAAAGGATCATACTGCGTACTATCTGTTACAATCCTATGGAGTCCAAGCTAGAAACTACCTAGGGACAGGAATAATAAGCCTCACCTATTTGGCCTCAAAAGAGTTATTCAGACTAGCAATATTTCTGTGTTACCTTTTCCCCAGAGAATAGACTACTTCTCAATGGTTTAAATTCTTAAATTGGCCAGCCCGAGGATAAGGACATCTAGAAGGTTTCAAATTTATTCAGGCGGTCTTGCACTGGAAAGAGTTAATTCAGAAATCTGGGGTTCACGAGGTAGTCGACAATTGTTGCAGCTGCAACAATTTCCCAAAATTCTAAAAAAATCTAGGACCCTCCTCTACTTTGAATTAGTTTTATTTTCTTCCTTATTTTGGTCTAATGACTTTTTGAACATTTTCCAACGCTTGGGCTGCTCTATCAATCGATCTGATGTTTTCCTTAATGTTTAAAAATAATCCCATGAATAATCAAGCTTATCGTTGTGTTTTGAATACCTTTGAAGCCATTCTGAATCGGAAGTTGGTTCATTTGAATTTCCCGCCATTGTGGAGGTCTTTGCCTTGTCTTTCCACCGTTACGGATGGTTTTTGGTTCTACATCGGAAGGTATGATTATTTCCTTGTCCGTCGTTGCGGACAGATCTTCGCTTCTGGCCTCCAACGTTACGGATCAGTTTGGGTTTTGATTTTCTCTTTCTTTCCGACTTATGTTTTTGGTTTTATTTTGGCTGTGTATCAAAGCCTTTTACCATCGCTCTCTCCGCCGTTGCGGACGGTGTTTTGTTATGAGTGTCCGTCGTTGCGGAAGAGTTTAAGCTGTTGACTTCCGACCCAAAAGGCCGCCGACGTCCAATCATTATTTTCACGTGCCTTGCTCACCGTTGCGGACGGGTTGATGTTGTGGCTTTCCGCCATTGCGGAAGGTTTTGAGTTCTCACCTTCCGATCTGAAATTATTTCTCGTCCGATCCGTTAAGTCGTCACACGTGCGCTCCATTTCTATATATACAGGGACAGCGTTTTATTTTTATATTGTTTGTTTTTTGCTGCCCAGCACTGTCGCCGTTGACCTGTTGTCTTCTTGAGGTAGTGAAGGTCCCCGCTGTCAGTGTACCAGCATCCAGGTGGCAAAGGTAGAGGCCCATCCGTCATCGACTCGCCATATTTGTCGAGTTATCAGGTAGGCTCTTCGTCGTTTTCCCACTAAATTAAAATGTTAGTAGTTTTCTACGGTGGTTTTGGTGTCCCCGGCCGTTTCCCTCGTCCAGCTAGGTTATACGCCTATATAAATGGAATTTTTGTCCTTTTTACCACGGGAGGGTAGTGTAACTTTCAAAGCAGTATTGTTTGTTCCCATCACCGTTTAATTGCTCCCTGCACATAAGGATTAAGAGGTTTCGGCACAGACGGGCATTACGCCATCTGCGCCAAACCACACCGCATGGTTTTGATGGGTAGGAGGCAATTCTGCCATGAACTGCTTTGGGGGTTTTTGGGGCTGTTTATCCCAGGGTGCATCACCCATATCTGTAGCCCTAGCTATTTCCACCTACGCGGTTCTACGCGTCCTCGTCGAGCTTATGTCAGACCCGCCGTACGCTGGAAGGGAGCCGTCTTTTCTATGGGTGTGTATGCATGGCGCCACTGAAGAAATTTCATGGTTACTACTGTTGTAGCCCCCATCGCTCACACCCCAACCTATGTGCTCACGCCATCCCGTGCAGCCCTTTTGTGCTCAATCGTTTAAAACCCTAGCCGGTTAGAAGGGATAGGCGTTGTTTTAGTTTGTTAAACTGAAAATAGCATGGATAGTGGTTTTGATGAAAGCGTCATGTGCAGAAAAATGATATTAATACCCGCAGATAATGGAATGTGGGGTCGAGTTAATGTAATTATTTTTGCCTAGATATATGGTTAAATTGTTGGTATTGGAAGCATAGGTGACTTGCACAGTCATACTGCATATAGCTACTTTCAAGCATCCCTTTCATTGCTATACATAGACTAAACCCCTGAAATCTGCACATTGCATTTTAATGGTCCTGATGGTCAAAGTTTTTTCGTTGCACATGCATTTGCTTTACGAATTGTTTTCATGGGAGAAAAGGCACACTGCAAAATGATGTAGATTTAATGCTGGCTCAAATATGATTGATAAAGTTTAGTATCATGCAGCAGTAGTATATTTCCCACTTTATTGTACAGGACTCAGTTTGCTTCATGCTAGGTATAGATAAGGTCATGGCATACTGTGCACTAGTTTCAGTAGTTCTGATAGTCAGGGCAGGTTTGGGTTGTACATGCATGCATTTGTTTCTCTACTTGCTATCACATTAAACACATGAAAATGGCACTTTGCGTATGGATGTAATTTTATTGCAGTCTAGAAGATGGTTGATGGGATGTTTTAATATCATACAGAAATGTTTTGCATCATACTAAGATATAGACAAGAGCACTAAATAGTGCGCATTTGGTCAGTCAAGTTATGTAAACTTATATCTTAGTTTCATCGACTAGTTGCTGCCATGTTATACATAGAAAGAATAAAGTGCTGCACACTGTCATGTAAATGTATGCACCTTGAATGTCTCAATATTACAATGTTATATGTGGCAGGAAGAAGTCGAGTCCACCATGTCCAAAAGACAAAAGAAGAAGGCCCCAGTGGTGGAAGAGGTGCCAGAAGCAGAAGCTGAAACAAAGACTAAGTACATATAGGAAGACACCCAATGTGTTTCTAGTGTTGAGCCCGAGTACAAATGGGGTGAAATATACAGATTGATTTCCCGCAGGGAAGTTCCTGACATGGGCCTTGAAGAAGAATCTATCTATGCTAACATAGAGAAGTCTTCTATCATGAAAGTTGCCACCAGACCAGAGCTGTACCCATGCTTTGAGGTAATTGGCTGGATTTTTCCCCATGTAAATACAACCACAATGATCATAGGAAACGTTGAAGGACAGGGCTATGCTGCATTAAGCCATGGATATGTGGCATTGGCCTATCACCTCCCAGAAGCCCAGGTTTTCTTATCTGACGATTGGCTGGACAGCATCAGAATGGACCTGGTGGAAACTCTTAAGAAAATGCTCTTGTAGGGAAAGCTGTACCGATATAGACAGACCGGTGAGTATGATACAGCGAGCTTGAGGGCTCCCTACAGGTTTATAGCACTAATGCTTAATAGGATATTTGGGAGAGCTCATGGCAGACTCTTCAAGCTTGAATGGATACCTATTACTTTTATGTGGCAACCCAAGGAACAGTCTTCAATTGGGCCAGCCTTGTATCAAGCAGTCCTTCCTCTCGCTTAGCCGCAACCTTGGGAGGAGAAGCTCAAAAAAGGTCCGAATTTTACATGAGCTCAATATTGATAGATTGCATATTGTGTAACCATCCCTTCCCCGGTCTCAAGTGCATCTAGGATAGGGAAAGAATGCCTATGTATGCCACTTATAGACCATTGTGGGCTCACTAGTACCATAGCCATTACAGAGAGGTCTGCGAGCACTTCATTATGCCACTCTACACGCTCATTTTCTGGAGGGAATGTGACTGTATGTCAGAAGGTGCCATGCAGGTAATAGGAGAACATGCAGACTATTTCTTGACTGACAATGGCATGTGTTTCAGAATGTATGGAGGATCGAAGACACCTTTACTGCTTCCCAAATATGCAACGGATTATATAGTCCATAAAGAGGCAGTTAGGAAGGTGTTCATTGACGGAATAGGTAGTTTCTTGTTCCAACACAAGAAGACTGCATACCCTCCTTTACCATTCAGGCTAGGTAGCCACAAATTCACCAGGGTGAAACAAGCTGCCGAATTCATAGAGGAACTAGGGAAGTTCCATTTTGGTGAGATGCCTTTTCGGTGAAATGATACTCTCGATAAAATAGCTGAGCACTGTAAAGAGCATAAGGTGTTTTTCGAATATACCCATCATTTCGATAAGGAAGAATCTATCTTTCGGAATGCCCCAAACATGACGGCACTGAACATAATATTTAAGAAGAAAATCACTACCATAGGTGGGAAAGGTGATGAACACGCAAAGGCTAAAGAAGGAATTAAAAGGAGGAATGAAGAAGCTCAGAGGTTGGAAAAGGAGGCTACAAAATGGCTGCAGATGGGAGAAGAAGAGAAAAGAAAAGCTTCCCAAGAAGCAGCTAAGAAAGCAAAAGAAGCAACCAAGGAAACAGAAGAAGCAGTTAGACAAGCAGCCGAAGAAGTAAAGAGAAAGCTCGATGAGGAGCTCCGAGAGAAGGAAGCTGAAAGAATAAAGTTGACACAGCAGTTAGCTTCTGAAACAACAATAGGGCAGACCCAGGAGGAGGAAAACCCCGAGATACAGATCTCTCAAGTACCTGCTGCCAGCACCCCTGTGGCCCCTGCGCTCCAGCTAGTGCCTTTCATCTAGAAAAAGGGTGAAGAAGTCCCCGACTTCAATACCATCTATTATGATAGGGCCACCAAGAGAATAATGAAGAGGACAGAAAGAAAGGTAGAAGCAGAAGGGATGGCTAGAAAAATGATAACAGATACGGCTGTTATGCTAGGGACAGACCTAGACCCAAGGCTTACCCTGAGGGCCAGGACTGCAATACTACATGCTTCAGAGGATAACATAGACAAGGTGATGACTGAACTGGAGTCATACAAGAAATATTCTGCTCAGCTGAAGGATACCCTGAAGAGAGAGAGAGAGAGAGAGAGGAAGGAAACAGGTTAAAGCGGAAATTTGAACACTTACAGAGGGAGATGAAGACTGTTGAAGCTGAATTGCAGGCCCTACATGAAGAGAGACAGGCTCAGGAGACTACACAAGAACACCTTGAGCAAGTACAAGCAGAAGATCAAGAGTTGAAGAAGGAAAAGGAGTGGTTGCTGGCAAAGGTGGAGGAGCTAGAAGAGCAGCAGAAGATCATCTTGACAGCCAATGATATGCACTCCCAAGATCTGATAAAGGAACATCAGGAACAGATCTCTTCATTGCTCCAGCCATTCAAAGAACATACCTTAGCCCAAAAAGCTAGAATTCTCTAGCTACAGATTGCTCTGGAGGAGGAAAGGTGTAAGGTCCTTCAGATTGAAAACCGGTTAGGGGAAATCATGGAGACCTCCTCCTACTTCGTCGACACATCCCAGGAAGTTATTGAAGTTTTGAATGCCAGAATGGCAAGGCTGGAGAACAATGCAGAGACTCCAGTAGAGCTACCATCCAAATACCATCAAGCCCTTAAAAGAGATCATGACCTAGTAGAGTTCACTGTTAGCACTACGGAAGACTTCAAGAAGACCGTCAAAAGGATGCAGGGAGCATGCTCATAATACTTCAGGAGACTCCTTAATACATTCAACTGGTGTCAGACAGATGCTGAGCATAAGCTTGATGAGTTCCCAGACCATGAAACCTTCATAGAGATATTGCAGAGCAGATATCAGGATGTAGAGGCCAGAACACAACAGATCAAGGCTATTGATGACCTAGTTTTGAAGAATTAGGTGGGCCACTCAACCGTTAGTGTACAATTTTTGGAAGATCAGCTTCGTTTGAGCCCAGCAAGGATCGAGGCTATCAAGAATCAAGACGAGAAATTTGAGATAAATATTCAGTTTTTGGAGCCTAGCACTTTTGAAGGCATCGCTGGTGAAGCTGCAGCGTGGAAGAAGTTCCTAGAAATCCAAGCGAGGCCCTCTTCGTAAGGGATGGGTCATCTTTATATTTTTTAATATTTTGTAAAAAACGTTGGGGAAAAGTAAAGCGTTGGGAAAATGAAAGGTTGGGAAGCCCAAAGGCTACTTTGGGCAGCCCAACCATTTCACTCTTTTTTGTATAAATGTAATAGACTAAGAAGAGAAAAGGGCTTTTTCCCCAGTAATACTGGAGGACATATTGTAAGAAGAACTATTTCCTTTTGCAATAAAAAATTACAGTTTGCCTGTTGGAGAAAGAGATGTGAAATTTCCTAATGCTATGCAATGGATGGCGGAAAGATGAACTACTTTATTTTTCAGCTTGTGTCGATGAATCGTGAGATCGTTCCAACTTTATGGCCTATGTCTTGTTGAATGATTTCTTATTTGTTTTTGTGGAAAGTTCACCAAGAGTAATGTATGTTGCTTATATAACAATTAGCTATCTGATTGTTAGAATATTTTTCTCATTCAGGTGTTGTAAATATGAATATCAACTATCTGTAATTTCTGTTTATCATACATGGAAATAACACATTACTCACAAATAATCATTCTTTTGGCTCCCCGGGGATAGATAGATAGGTGATTAGATAGTTAATTGATTTACTTCATGGCTGCATATGTGATTTAGATGTTTGTGAGCCTAAGACGAGAGGTAAGAACCTGGGCATCACATTTTGTAGTTCCTTGCATCTTTATCACCCTCCATTGTTAGTTAGGCATTTGCATTGCATATATTAAGTCAAAATTACAAAAACGCGGTGGACCGGGCCGCAAACCGGACAGATTCCCTTCACCAAACAGTCAGCGGGCTAGTTGGGAACGTTAATTGGGGAGAATCCTTTACTATTGTCGCCTTCGAATTTCCAGGCCCCAACACTTGGTAAGATAATTTGAAATTTAGAGGAATGTTTGAAAATATGAATTCTTGCGTGGTTGTTACAACATTTTTAAATTGTCTTTTGATAAAAGAAAAAAATTTATTCGCTTCGACCTGGGGACGTTACATATGGTATCAGAACAAGAGTTGTAACGTTTGGGCCTACTTGGGCTCAAAATGCTTCCACATATTTCATTTTGGGAACTAATGATTAAGTTTTGCTCTGTGATAACAGAAAATAAAAAAGTTCATATTGTTCAACAATCCAGGTACCTTAAGTTGTACCAAACAAAAATGTTTATTGACCTTGTAGTTGTGCAGGAGAAGGAGGAACATTTTCTCAAGATCACAATAAAGATGGCCATTACCATTTCTACTTCCATGTTAGGCCGACGACATAAGTGCATAGGTATCTTGTTATTTCCTTGAATTTGTTTCGAAAGGGATTATGAATGGTTAATACGATTGTTTCGTCTTTATTTAAATTGCACAAGAAAATTCTTAGTAAAGTATAAGAGTCTTCCTAGACAAACTCCTGGACGGTGAAATTACTATAGTAGTTTCTACTATAATAGTAATGTAGGATTTGAATTACTGTTAATGACATGATGTATGATTCTTAGAATTGTGACCGGTTACCTTGTAAACCACAGTGAATAGTGTTATTAAAAAGGTAGCATTTAAAGGGTTACCTAATTACCAATTGGAATGTAGGTCTGCTAGAAAACCTAATGAGAATTGAGTATTGATTATAGGTCCTCTAGACCTAAGTCAAGGTTCATTGTTGGTAATAAATAAACATAAGTGACTCACGAGAGTATACTCCCAAGTCTTAGAACTATCAATATGTGAGGGAATATGGTTATACATATGGGTAGATGTAAACATACATACATAACTTACCTAAGGATAGAAAAGTAGTTATTAAAAAAAGGAACTTGATAAGTTGATGTTTAGGAGTAACTGTATTACCTTGGAAAGGTCTCTAAAAGGTCCTCCACAAACTATCATATATAGTGAAAATGATTTAAGCACAAGGGTAAGTAATAGTGTAGTCGTGCTAAAGATATATATTGTGCTGTCAAGAATTATACAAAATACAACTTGTATTAAATACATGTTGGAGGTGTAAAAATATATCAATAATAACATTATGTAAAATATAAAAACACCTCTTTACATTTGGAATTTCATGTAAACCACAAAACAAATAATTGCACCCAAATCGTATGGATACATCGGTACATGTTAGACGAATTACTCCAATTGCATATAGATATTGGTAATGGGGTAATTTGGTTGAGGTGAATGATTGATTATATCCAAAGTAAATTTATTAATTGAGAATTTAGATCAAAGGTAGGAGGAAGTAATGGTTCTCAAGAGTGGGTCCATTAGTGTTAAACAAAACTCTTTCACCTCTATTTACGCACATAACTAACCTACGACCTTGGCTCCTAAATGCATATGTCATAAAGAAGAATTGTATTTATCTTAGCCTTACTACCGTGAACTAATAAAAATAATTAGTCGTTACACCTAATAAGTAAATGATGAAAACAACAAATGTTATTTGTTTTCTGAACCTATGTGTAGAAAAAAAATTCTCAAGAAAGTAGATGTTAACTTCTTTATCAGAAGTTGTTGAATTAACGTGTGAATGTTGAATGTTGTTAGCATACAAAAATATATGCTAAGTAAATGTAGGACTTGAATTTTAGAATTGATAGGAAGAGAATTCAAGTTAGTACAATATAGCACTGTTATAATGTACCCTTTACATATAATCATTAGTGTGCAAGAAATTTTGTTATGCACATAAAGACTATTGAGCTATCTATCCATTTTCATTGGCATGGTTGATCTCCTTATACATTTCCATGAAAACCGACAACATTCCTTACAGTATCTCTTCAAGAAAAGGAAAAAGAAAAACTAGACTGCTTATGAACTTGGACCACTATACAGCTAAGGTAAATAGCATGATGTGTTGTGCCTAATATTTTTAGTTGTGCAGAAGGAGTACACCTATTTTGATGAACTAGAATAGTGGTAAGACATGGCATAAGTTGTTGAGGTATGAAATTATGATAACAGTTTACTTTGGATTGTTGATGTTATGGGAATTTCCATGTCCCTAGCATTGCCACTGATAAATGTGGTATAAAGTTCGAATATCCCTAGTAATTATCCAAAAAAAAGATGAGTCGGGATGTCTAAATATATTGACATCGAAAATAAGTGAGTGGATGAATGTTGTATAATGTTATATGCTAATATTGCAGGATATGCTAGGAATACTATCAGCTGGAATGGGCTATTAGTAAAAATAATTCAGTGCCTTAATTAATAAGGTTAAGTATTGGTGATGTCTTACTTATTATAAATTGACGAATTTCAAGTTTTTATAAACCAAGGATTAGCCATGGATGATGTTATACTGACATTGCAGGATTCATCAAGATTATGACCATTGATGCAATTGACATGCACTGTAGTGTGTAGAATCCTCCTACGTTTATAAGTTGCGCCCAATTGATTAGAAAAGAGTAAGGAGTAATTTTTATAGATGAATTACAGGGTTATATAACTCATGAATCACGATTAAAAATTGCTACAAATTATGAATTGGATTTTTGAAATTTTGGGTTATCAATGAATACTTTGACTGACCATGTAACTGATTCACGAATTAGGACAATGACAGTAAATTCATGCTAAGCACAAGGAGTGTGCGTTACAAATAGTCAAAGTTAAAATTTATACTGAATACGAACAAGGAAAAATTTGAATGCTGCGGGAGCACCATGGTGTTAGGTAAGTGATTGTCGCGTGAGCACATTGGTGTTAGGCATATATGTTGCAGGAGCACAATGGTGTTAGGCAAGATATTTTCGCATGAGCAAATTGGTGTTAGGCATATGGTGTGGCAAAATACCTAGGCAAAATTAGACATCTGGAAGACAGGACGTTGTTTGATGTCACTGAGGGGAAAACTTTTAACTAGTGGTTAAAAGGGAGAGTAACCTTAGAAATTGTTGTAATTCCACACAAGAATGGAAAATAAACTCAAGGGAGACTTTGGAAAAAATAATGAACAAAAATGTGATAACAAACATGCAAGTAAATTTGACTGTACATGTTTAATGTGTAATATGAAGAAATGATTCCTCGGGTCAAGGACAACATGACCGTCCCAAGGTTGGAGGTAAAACCAAAGGGTAGTAATTATATTTTATTAATGAATAAATTGCACTATGAAAATAATTGGGTATTATGAGACCAATGAAAACTATAAAGAGTCCCATAAGTTGTAGTTTATTACCATGCAAAAAGGAATCTATGGCTTATGTTTAATTTGAATTATAATTTTGTACATGATGTACTGAAGAAAATTGGGCAAGACTCGAACTTGTTGCAGGAAAACTGTAGGTTCTGAATGATAGCAACTTATAAAGATTCAGGAAAGATCTACAGTGACCAGAATAGAAAGATACAAAGCGAAAGATGATGACCCAAGAAATGAAGAGAAAAAAAAAATTGTTGCAAAACAAGAACATCGAGGATGGTGTTGTTTTTAAGGGGGAAAGGATGTGATATCCCTCTTGTGTACCATGAATATTTGGTAAATTATGATTGAACATTGTATTCGTCTTCTAGTGAGGAGCTCAAGGCCAAGGCCTCACCAGTAAGACCTTGAAATTTATATAGTCTAAAGTTCGAAGTTGTAGGTTTAGGTCATGGACAGAGCTTAACAATGGGAAATCAAACCTATGAGGGCAAAGGAGTATGGTTAGGGATTCCTAATTATTGCCATAGTTAACCCAAAATAACTACCATAGCCTAACCATTAGCTATAAGTATGATTAAGCTATGATAGAGAAGAATTACCATCTTATTGACTTCGACTCAAAAGGGTGAAGTAGTTATAAGTTTAACGGAAAGAACAAGGGAAAAAAACCACCAAGGGATTAAATTGAAAGGAACTTCGGGTAAATATATATAAAGAACATATATAGAGAATTATTTTATGCTTGTACATATATATTATAAGAGTATTATATATAAGGTCCGAGCACATATATTGAAAAGGAATCTCCTATATAATATATATATAAAGAACCTTACATACAACAAAGAAGCATTGCTTTATACATGTAATTGGAGAATATGTGGAAGGAAATTACATATATAGAGGTCTATTATTATCTATCATATATTTATTATTGAATCTCCTTTGATTATGGAAGTAGGCGATGGTTGGGGAAACCATTACTTGAATAACAGCCACTAATTGTGGAGGCGTTATGAAATTACCCTTGCACTTATTAAATAAAATTAAAAACAAAAGAAAGAATCATTCGGGTTGGGCGCATGCCTCTAGGTAATTAAATCAGTGACAATACAAGAAATATGCCTCCCACTAGGGATGACAGATTTGATGACCAAGAATATTGGTATTATACCTGGACGTTGTTTCATCTGCTCCATGAATGGGGGGCATGCACACTCAGCTTGTGCGTTTTCTTTTTATGCCTTCTTCTCTTGCCTGCACTCCTATTTTAGAGAGGTGGGTATTTGATCCAAGGAGGGGTGTGGGAGCTTTCTGGATGTTTCCTAGGAAAACTAATTGAATTTTGGAATGAGAATTCCATACTCCAGGTGTGCGGATTGAGATATGGATTCGCGCGCTTCGATCTGGGATACGTCCTAAGTGCAAAAATTTTATCCAAATTGGTAAGCATTCTATAACATGGTTATGCCTTGATTTAGTTTGGAAATATTTAATTGTTCATAAGATAGATTTATCATCTATGGATTTGCCTTTGTTACTGCTTTGTAAGTGAAGAGGCATGGGGCATCCAAGTCCTGGTTGTTGTGAGGAGTCTTGGAGGGAATCCATCCATGATTTCGATATGATTGTGCAGTATATGCCTGCGATGTGAATGCACTTTATCCTTGCGATTAACTATTCAGTTTGTGCTAGCAATGTGATTTATCCCTTTTTCTATGTATGTGTTTTTATCTTCCTGCATTTTGGACCCCATATTGTGTTTTCTTGGGTGTTTTTCTTGTATCCCGTCAATAGGGAACATGCGGAAAAGATCCCTTTTTTTTATACCCACATGGCAGCTTAAACAAAATAGGGCTCCTCTGAATCTCGACTTTGTGTCACTCTGCAAAGTACATTGGCTACTATGAATTGCATTATCTGCAGGATAACTGCAGTGGTTATGTTCCCAGCCACAAGATGATTGCAGTGGTTATGGTTACAAAGCCAAGAGCGATAAACTCCCTTGATGAGGGTTCAAACTTCAGTATTCTTTTGAGGTTTTGATATTTAAACCTACTCATGGGAAAAACATGTGTCTTACTAGCACTATAGATATTCATGAGGTGGAAAGGTAAGCTTATTTGACACCCTTAAAAAATAGTAGGAGAAAAGGGCTTTGGAAATAGCAATCTCACCTAGAACCCTTCCAAGCGCACGAAAAAAATATCCTAATGTCCTTTTGGGTCAAAAGGTCACATTCATAAAGGTTACAGGGTTTTCTTATGTTAGATGTTCCTAAACATAACGTTTTGGAAAATAAAGAGAATGGCAGGAATAGTGTATGGCTGTTAGTGGTACTCATGGCTACCAGGAATGGAATACCAGAAAAATTAAATGGTAGCACAAACAACGAAAGATCAAAAGCATGGATCTAAGCTAGACAGATTTTGTAATAATTGTTGTTAACATGTTTAATAACTTTGATAAATACATGAAATTATCAAGGGATTCCTCCAGAAACAAAGCTCTATACACATGGGGAAAATTTACAACAATGGCTAATAGACAAGAATGGACGTGACTCAAATTGTTATCTTTGCTAACACAAACACTGAAATTTATGATGGAATAGATCCAACATTCCTTTAAAATCAGGTTATGTAGGAACTTGGAGAATATCGATCTCAGGTGTAGTTCTGAGGCCCTCAATGAGTTATCTGGAATGATAACTAGTGACGGCATGATAATTCTTGATATGCTTTAGCTCTGTAGACTTATTTCATCGGAAGATTACTTTACCTTTCAATTTTGCCTTAGTGGAGTTCCAAGCCCTTTATAAATGTTTTACTTTGGCATTATGATCTGGTTTGTGAAATGTTAAATGTCATATTGTGAACGATTCCTTGATTAGACTTTCACACTTACCTACTCCGATGAATCTCAATAGTATGGTAAATAGTTTAGAATTAACCTGTGTGAAGGATTTTCACTAAGCGAAAATGCTTACTAGGGTACAAAGAGTCGGTTACTTTTAAAAAGAAAAATCCTTAAAGAGTAAAACTATGGTTTGAGCTTGTATATGTAGGGAATTCCTTAGTGTATAAAGGTTACTAAGAAATACTTAAAGTCTTCTTGTTTGGATTGTAATTTATGTACCTACGACAAACAAGGAACATTCCTAGCTGAGATAGGTTAGTCAATAAAAGGAAAGATAAAGGAAGGATTCCAGTCTCGAGTTAAAGCTTATTTACAAATATTTATTAGGTTGTGTAAAGAACTGATGATCAATCGATCTAAAATGCAAGACCAGGAATTTTCCAGTTTTACTTTAGAGGTACTCTCAGAGAGAGAGTCGGTGAATAGAAAGAAAGTATGGCAACATCGATGTTGCATATTGTAACCTTTTTAATGAAATGAATGTCACAGGATGTGACCCCCCATTTTGGTGGACGTAGCCCAAGGATTGGGTGAACCACGTATATTGGTCTTGATATTTTATTCTCATGATGTATTTCTATTTTGTGCATTCTGATGTTATTCTTTCCTCTGTGATCATGACATATTTGATCTTGTGTATTCATGATGTATTTCTATCTTGTGCATTCTTATGATATGTTTTCTTATGTGATCATGATGTACTTGATCTTGTGTCTTCATGATGTACTTTATCTTATGTACTTCCTTGTATGTAACCTATATTCGGACGACATTTGGTGAAAATTATATATCGCTTCCATATGAGTGATTCAAAACCCCAATGCCTTTCTTAATGTTTATAATCTGGGAAATAGTCTAAAGTGGGACAAGGGGTAAAGTTTGTTGTATAAGGTATTTCCTTCCATGTTAATGATTTTGTGAAATATTTATGTGAGGAAGGATCAAAAGGGCTGACCTTATCACTTTGACCTAGAGTAACTCGGAATAGCAAGTTCCCTCTTTATGACCAACACCCTTTCCGGGGATTGATGTACAATATGATAGCCGCAAGTAAATGTGTGTTGAAATATGGTTAAAAGAAGTGAGTATATATGTTCATAATGATAGTTGGAGTTCCCTATAGAGACCAAATAGGTTTTATATATGATTAATGCATGGACGATCACAAGTTTTACTAAGACTTGCAAGTGGAGGTGTATATGTCATAAATACAAGTAAAAACATTCAATGGAAAACTAAAATCTAGAGATTGTTAGAAAGATGATAATGCATAAGAACCTTTCCATAGATTATGGTTTTAGAGAAATGTATGTGCCATGAATAGTTGAAAAAGTGATATGTTTATCTTGATAAGCAAATTTGAACTTTAGAGGAACGCTTGAAAATGTGAATTCTTGTGTGGTTGTTACAGCATTTTTAAATTGTCTTTTGATAAAAGAAAGAAATTTATTCGGTTCGACCTGGGGAGGTTATAGTAAATCTCTATTAACACAGAGTAAAATCTCCTCTTATCACGTCGTAATTCTTTAGTTACGAGGTCATGAATCTTTATGGACTTGACAAAAACTTTTAACAACCAACATATAAATTTTACAGAGTAAATTACCAAACTAGAATACAAACAAATTATCGGAAATAGTAAACAAAGTACAAAACATAACTAATTCATGTCATTACTACATAATCTAAATATCTTTTATCCAGAGAAGAAAAGCGAGTTAAACAATGTACAAGATACGGATTGGAACCAAGGGCATCTCAACAGAATGTGAACTCAAATAGACTCAACAAAACAATTAAATGCCTATAATTCCTTAAATTGCACAAAGGAAGCTTCATTCAAAAGGAGTGTGAAATAGTTAATTTGTATCTTTACGCCTCAAGGAAAAATTAATAAAGAATTATACCATCGAAAAATGAAGGAGGTCTATAACATCCAAAAATGAGTCTAGACCCTAAAGGAAATCAAAATTCCAGCTTTTCTTTCATGGATTTTCACAACATGGGCATCTTTGAACTGCACGGTTTCCAAGGGCATGGGTATTACAAGGTAATCACAACCCAAGTTGGTTTCCTGTAGACCCAACTCCTTCACTAAACCAACTTTTGAATCCCATGCCAAGAAACAGTGCACAGAGGTCAAAATTCAATTTGTTATGGAATCCTTTTCCTTTACGGATTTTACACACAAAAGAAAAGAAAAACAAAATATATTTTAAAAAACAATTATAATTACCTTACCGTGAGTTTGAATCAATCCACAACAATGAGACTCGAGGTGAATACGAAACAAATAACTCATGATTACATCATGACATGAACATGAGTGGTTGAAAAAACGCGTTGTTCTCCCACCCTAAAAGGGCCAAGAGCAGCCAACGAGCCTTGGCTCTCATCAACTACACACAACGAAAGGAATGCAAAAGCTCTAAACCTGACCTCTTTTAGTTAGGGTTTAGAGTTGGACAACATTTGTTTTAAAGGATCCATGTGATGGCATTAAAACTCCCACCTTCCCCCACATTAATGCAAATATTTACCCTTCGGCCTATAGTTTTTTTTAACTTTTCAAATTTATGAAAAATGCATTAAAATATTATACCGTTATACTATAACGTTCGCATAGTTACATTGTAGTATTATGTTCCAATCCTTTTGGCTCATCTCCTAGCCTTGTTAGATTTCCCTTGGTACTTTACCTTAGAATCTCAAATTTAGCTTTAGTTGTATACGATTTACAAAGACAAAATTCTCGAGCTACTTTAACACCTACATAATCACAAGTAAAGAAATTCTTTAGCTCTAAGAAGCTAGGTAAGACCCGTTGGCCTCGTAACCCTTATATTAAAGCAAGGTATAAAGGTAGAGGTGCTAAAACATTATAAAAAAACATGACGATTCCATTCCCATGGTAAATGAGTTTAAGACTACAAATTATAACTTATGTCGAACTCTTACAACATATAAGAACTTCAAACTAAGTAAAGAGTGCAATCTAGTAGAGCTAAGTTTTCATGAACACTATTGTCGTGAAGATAGTATCATAACTAGGTTGTCTTAAATCAAATGGTTGAGCACTTGTTATGAGCTACACCTTTGAATAGTTTTATTATTATAGAAGTTAGTAGATTTTCCTTATACTATGTTGTTACCTAGGATAAACCCTAAGTAATATATATACATTTTTTTTATGGGTTTTGGTTTGTTAGACTACACCCCATGGGATTACTCCTTCCAAAGGTCTTAAGTTAAATGTGTTATGTTCATTAATTTTATTGATAATGTTATTTAAATTATTATTGTATTAATGTTAATACTAATGTTATTAATTTTACTCATAATTTTGGTAATTATATTATTGTTGTTATTATTAATTTTGTTATTAATATTCTTATTAATATCATTAATTATAATATTACTGTTTTCATTATAATATTATATATTATTAATTATTTTATTGATGATGATGATGATGATGGTTAACGTCCTTTGAGACCAAACTTTGGTCTATCGGACCTAAAGAAGAGAATTAATTAGTTTGCTTTAAAGTTATATTTCTATGCTCAAAGAGCTTGGAAAGAAGCGTCCCGAGCTTACTATAATTTTGACAGGCTAAAAGGCTAGGAAAGTCGGTATTGCAACAAAAATTATGAAACTCGGATCTATATATATATATATATATATATATATATAGATATATATATATATATATAATTATAAATTATTTTAATATAAATATATCAAAAATTCTTATACAATTAAGACAAAGTAAAGAAGTTTAAATATTTGAAGTAATATTGATTTTAAAGTTAATTGAATTAAGTTCTTGAAATGAGAAAGAAGAACTGACAAGGTTAAGAAACTAAAACAAATTCACTCCTTTACAAGCTTTATGTTCATTTATTCAATATTTTTAAAGAGGTTATATTAGGTTTTTTTTAAAGAATTTATATTACTTTAATTATATATATCTATATGTGTGGGGGGGGGGGGGGGGGGGAGAGGAGCAATATGGAAGCAGCCACTATTTGCTTGACATGAGGTTTAGGGGTCCAATCACATGAGTAACCCCAAGCATGGAGCATGGGTAGATCAAGGAATTTTGGAAAGAAATTTACAAGTTGATATTTTTGTATATACATTACAATTAATGTTTATAATAAACCTTTGAGATAAAATTAATAAAACATATAGGCTTTATTATATGTCTCTAGTAAAAATTATGTAGTAATTCCTTCTTCCTTTATCAAGTAAAGTGATTAAGAGATAAAACTATTATTTCAAGTGGAAGCCAATTTTTTTGCATTTAATTAGATGCAGGTGCTTGTTGTGAAATAAAAAAGCTACATAATTTGAACCAACATTACTTTTAGAGAAAGATAGGTATCTCAAGGAGATGGATGAGTCCTACAACTTTATTTTCATGCCAATATTGTCCATAGAGTTGTTGTTTTACATTGAATAGTGTACCACTCTAGATGATATTTTGACAAAGTTGGAATATCTCTTTGGAAGGAACACAACCTATAACAAATCTCACTACCTCCTTCTAAGTCTTTGTATAGTACACATGCCTTTGCAAATTTTCCATTGTCTACATCACACCAAAATGTCTAGCAATCCTAAAGGTGTGAAATTATCTCATTAGTGGAAGTCTTCGATATTGTGGAATTCACAACTTTTCAAGCTTGTATGGTAGCCCATCACTGAGGTGATATTCACTTCCTTCCATGAAAGTGAGTAGTGCCTCCTTTAGCTGCTTATATACTCCTTCTAATCTTCATCTCCCTAATAGCCTTCATTAAACAAATCATCAATGAAAGGATTAAGCTAGACTGTCACACCAATTGCTACAATATTCTTTTGTAGAGGTCATGAAAGCATTTTTGCTAGCTCATCTGTAGCTCATTTCTTGTACTTAATTATATGGGGTTTTCCCAAGAATTCCAACTACTTATAATGTCTCATTTGTTGCATCTTTGTTGGACTTCAAAGGTAATAAAGGGGTTGATAATTCATTTTTATGATGATATATTTCCTTAAGAGGTAGTGTTTCCACTTCTTTAGCACTTTCATAATAAAAAATAACTCTATCATAAGTGGGGTTTTCAAGTATTTCTACATAAAAAAACTTTGAATAGAAACATATTGATTTTCCTCTTTTCATAAGCATCTTCAATAATGCATATACATTTATACATTTATCTAGTTCAAATGATCATTCTAAATTAGGCATGATGAGGACCAAAGCATCAATGATTTAATTTCTTATTT
Organism: Pseudotsuga menziesii; assembly: GCA_001517045.1. Lineage (NCBI taxonomy): Eukaryota > Viridiplantae > Streptophyta > Pinopsida > Pinales > Pinaceae > Pseudotsuga > Pseudotsuga menziesii. The sequence continues at coordinate 33,778 of LPNX011067002.1, read as the reverse complement.
TTGTGAATTTCCCCATTGAAATATCTTTCCCATGGTGCTCATGGAATGTAATGGTGCTCATACTACTCAAAATTTTGAAAGAAACTTCCTTAAGTATTGAAATGCTCCCATAATACTCCTAACCTCTATTAATATTGTGGGAATAAACTATTGATGGATGATTGCAATCTTGTTCAAATATACTCTCAAATCTCCTCCATCCATCATATAACTAAGATAAATCAATGGAAATAGTTAAGCACACAAGAGGAATTTGATGAAGGGGATACCTAAAGTGAATTGTTGAGATTTAAGTCTACAAGTGAGGTTGCTAAGTTACAGAGAATATTGTGTAGGCTTATCCACAACATCTTCGTCCTCATGGTGGTTGAGTGAAGAGAATCGGGGTCTTAAAACAACTAATCTCGGCTGCTTTCAGGAGACTCTTGGGAGGAACGATATTCTTTGAGTGTTTTTCCCCTTCGATGGTTCACAGGTTCTAGGTTGTCTTTCTTATGAATCTTAAGTTCATTTTATGTTTAATCTATAGAATTCTATGAATGTTTAAGTTTCCAAAGTTGTTATCTATTTGCTGCAATAAAGTAGGATAATATTCTATTGACCACATATTATCAATGCTACTATGTACATAGAGTTTCTTAGTGAAATTAGTAGTTATTGTATATAAAATAGTATCATATCTCTATATATAAATATTCTCTATTTACATGGTGTACTTAGAAAAATAATAATTACTATTTCTTATTTATTCTATTAAAAACCTTACACATTAAATCAAAGGGTTAAATTAGAAGATACCTTCGTTTAAAATTATATTATGAAACTTTTACAATTACGGCTTAATATTTTCATTTCGGAATTAGTAAAAGAATATGTATATTCACAAGCTCTCTATTTAACAATATCATTATAAATTGAAAATACATGCTTTCTGCCAAATAACAAATCTAGGATCAGAATTATAAGATTAATAACTATCTACAAGGATTATCTAATATGTCCTAAAGGCCTATTTATTTAAAGTTAGTATGTGTATAGTCGAAAGGATTAAACTTTTTTCAATAAAAGATAAACTAGGGTTTTAAAATTGTATAACTTAAAACAAAATAAACCTAACCATTTTAAAAACCCACAACGGTTGGCAAGATAAACTCATGTCTTTAACAATAAAACATTTATAATTTCTTATAGTTTCTAGTTAAAAGAAGTATACAAGAGGTGGTGGGATAGAGGACTCCAAGGATTTTCTCCTTTTCACTTTCTCTATAGTGAAACTCTTACATCTTGATAAATCTCGGTATCGATAGGAAAGACTAGTAAATACATAGAACTTAATGCTTATCACGCGCACGAGCTAAAACAATGTTTTAAATCACACACCTTAATATAACCAAGCATAAAATCAATTTAAAGCATGTCGTATATCTCTCTTAACACAGAGTAAAATCTCCCCTTAAGGGGTCGTAATTATTTATTTATGAGTTCGTCAATCTTTATGGACATGACGAATCCTTTCAACAACCAACATATAAATTTTACGGAGTAAATTACCAAACTAGAATACAAACAAATTATCGTAAATAGTAAACAAAGTATAGAACATAACTAATTCATGTCATTGATACATAATCTAAATATATTTTATACAGAGAAGCAAAGCAAGCTAAACAATGTACAAGCTATAGATTGGAACCGAGGGCATCTCAACATAATTTGACCTCAAATAGAAAAAAAATACATGAAATGGCTATAATTCCTTAAATTTCACAAAGGAAGCTTCATTCAAAAGGAGTGTGAAACATTTAATATGTATCTTTACGATGCAAGGAAAAATTAACAAAGAAGTATACCATCAAAAAATGAAAGAGGCCTATATCTTTTATTTCCTGAATTTTCACACCATAGGCGTCTTTGAACTGCACGGTCTCCAAAGGCCTCGGTCTTACGAGGTACCCTCTACCCAAGTTGGTTTGTCGTAGACCCAAATCCTTCAGTAAACCAGCTTTTGAAGCCCTTCCAAGAAACAGTAGAGAGAGGTCAAAATTCAATTTGTTATGGTCCTTTGCCTTTACGGATTTTACAAACAAAAGAAAAAAAATGAAATATATTTTAAAAAACAGTAAAAATTACCTTACCATGAGTTTGAATCAATCCACAACAATGAAACTTGAGGTGATTGAGAAACAAAGAACTCTTGATTACATCATGACAAGAACATTAGTGGTTGACAAAAAGGGTTGTTCTACCACCCTGAAAGGGCCAAGAGTGGCCAAAGAGCCTTGGCTCTCATCATTTACACACAACGAAAGGAATTCAAAATCTCTAAACCCGAGCTCTTTTGATTAGAGTTTGGACAACATTTATTTTGAAGGATCCATGTTATGGCATTAAAACTCCCACCTTCCCCTATGTTAATACAAATATTTACCCTTCGGCCTATAGTTTTTTTTTTAACATTTCAAAATTATGAAAAATGTGTTAAAAACTTATTCCTATACTATAACGTTCATGTAGTTACATTGTAGTATTATGTTCCAATCCTTTTGGCTCATCTCCTAGACTTGTTAGGTTCACTTTTGTACATTACCTTAGAATCTCACCTTTAGCTTTAGTTGTATAGGATTTACAAAGAGCAAATTCATGAGCTACTTTAACACCTACATAATCACAAGTAAAGAAATGCTTTAGCTTTAAGAAGCTAGGTAAGACCCATTGGCCTTGTAACCCTTTTACTAAATCAAGGTATGAAGGTAGAGGGACTAAAACATTATAAAAAACATGACGATTCCATTCCCATGGTAAACGAGTTTAAGACTACAAATTATAACTTATGCCGAAGTGTTACAACACATAAGAACTTCAAACTAAGTAAAGAATGCAATCTAGTAGAGCTAAGTTTTCATGAACAATATTGTCGTGAAGATACTATCGTAAGTGTGTTGTTGTAAATCAAATGGTTGAGCGCTTGTTATGAACTACACCTTTGGATAGTTTTATTATTATAGAAGTTACTAAATTTTCCTTATAAGCTATGTTGTTACCTAGGATAAACTAGACATTTTTTTTTATGGATTTTGGGTTTTTACACTACACCCCATCGGCTTAATCCTTCCAAATGTCTTAAGTTAAATGTGTTATGTTCATTAATTTTATTGATTTAATGTTATTTAAATTATTATTTTATTAATGTATTATTAATGTTAATACTAATGTTATTAGTTTTATTAATAATTTTGGTAGTTATATTCTTGTTGTTTTTATTAATATTATTATTAACATTATTAATTATAATATTACTATTTTCAATATAATATTATATATTATTAATTATTTTATTTAATATATGTATATTTAATATAATAATTATAAATTATTTTAATATAAATATATTTAATATAATAATTATAAATTATTTTAATATAAATATATCCAAAATTCTTATACAAATAAGACACACTAATAAAGTTAAATATTTGAAGTAATATTCATTTTAAAGTTAATTGAATTAAGTTCTTGAAATGAGAAAGAAGAATTGAAAAGGTTAAGAAACTAAAGAAAATTCACTCCTTTAAGAGCTTTATGTTCATTTATTCAATATTTTTAAAGAGGTTTAAATACTTTTTTTTAAAGAATTTATATTACTCTAATTTTATATGTGTGTGTGTGTGCGCGTGGTGGGGGATGAGCAATATGGAAAGGGCCACTACTTGTTTGACATGAGGTTTAGGGTTCCAATCTCATGAGTAACCCCAAGCATGGAGCATGGGTAGATCAAGGTATTTTGAAAAGAAATTTACAAGTTTACAATTTTTGTATATACATTACAATTAATATTTATAATAAACCTTTGAGATAAAATTAATAAAACATATACTTAATTATATGTCTCTAATAAAAAATATGTAGCAATTCCTTCTTCCTTTATCAAGTAAAGTGATTAAGAGATAAAACCATTAGTTCAAGTGGAAGCCAATTTTTTTGCATTAAATTAGATGCAAATGCTTGTTGTGAATAACAAGAGCTACATAATTTGAACCAACATTACCTTTAGAGAAAGATAGGTATCTCACTGAGATGGATGAGGCCTACAATTTTATTTGTATACCAATATTTTCCATAGAGTTGTTGTTTTACATTCAATATTGTACCACTCTAGATGATATTTTGACAAAGTTAGAATATCTCTTTGGAAGGAAGACAACTTATAACAAATATCACTACTTGCTTCTAAGTCTTTGTATAGTACACATGGCTTTGCAAATTTTCCATTTTCTACATCACACCAAAATCTCTATCAATCCTGAAAGTGTGAAATTCTCTCATTAGTGGAATTCTTCAATATTGTGAAATGCACAACTTGTCCAACTTGTATGGAGCCCATCACGAAGGTGATATTCATTTCCTTCCATGAAAGTGAGTAGTCCCCCTTTTAGATGCTTATATACTCCTTGAAATCTTCATCTCCCTAATAGCCTTCACTAAACAAGTCATGAATGAAAAAATTAAGCTACATTATCACACCAATTGGTACAATCTTCTTTAGTAGGGGTCATGAAAGCATTTGAGCTAGCTCATTTGTAGCTCATTTCTTTGTAATGTTCCTCCTATTAACCCCTAAACAGTTTGTAATTTTGAATATTATTGTACTAGGGTTTTGTTTGGTGAGGAGATCAATGACAAGGCCCCAGCAAAACAAACCTTGAAAGTTAGGCTATTAACTTCCTATGTCATAAAACATCGACACAACTTGACGGGGGGCAACTCGAAAAACACTAGGTTGAAAAACGAATGATTTCCATAGTATTGCATGACACTGCTAGAAATAAGGTTCTAAGCTCCAAGTTCTCACTGAGATTATCCTAACTAAGGTACACTAGCTTAGTCAATCTAATCCTAATACAATTAAGTCCAACATACCTCATTTAATAATGACAATATACCATCTACCACGACTGATATATAAAGATTCATAGCATACTCGACATACATGTGAATTTAATATATATACACATATTAAATGGTGATGGGGTAATGCCTATGTTGGTAGGCATAAGGAGAAAAGGAGAAAATTATATAATTATAAAGGAGCAGAGGGTTATAGTTAACCCCACTAAGAAGATGATGTTAAGACAAGCGATGGGTTGATCCATCCGAAGGAGCTTCGATCACTTTTGGAAATCAAGGAAAAGTATAATGATTTCCTTTGACAACCTAAAATTTAGGTCTCATTCTAAGTAGAATTAAGTCAGGATCAAGACGATCCCTTGGTTAGCGAGTAGGAGACTCGCATGATCCTCCTTTTGGTGTCTACTTTAATCACTAGCAAAAGAGCGAGGAGGGTATCTCTTACTCTAAAAGAAAAAGGGGGAAAATGACTTATGGATGTTCCTCTAGTGTACAAAGGTCATGTACTTGTTAATTATAAAAATACATGGGAATAAACATTTATAGATAACATATAAGTAGCATGATAAGGATAATGGTCCTTTTGAAAAATTATGATTTTAGTCTAGGGAGCGTGGAGAATATGAAGAAAGGATAAATTAGGTTTATTAATTAATTATGTTTATTTATGCAAATAAGAAAGCTCCTCATTATATAAGAGGATGCTCCCTAATAAAAAAGGACTTCTTGGTTTTTCCTGAAACACGTCTCTCTCTCTATGCGTTTCCTATTTGCTTATTTGTCTTGTTTTTAGGGTTTTAGTGTGAAGCAGCTAGAGCACCTCATTCATGGCAGCCTCTGCTATTTCAATCCATCCATGATCCTCCCATACATAGAGCTATCCTTCCCCATAGTATTTCTCTCTCACTGGAGGTTTTCTTCTTCTTGCTAGAATATGTTGAGCAAGTAGGAGCAGGCTAGACTAATGTTACGCTCTTGCTGAAATATTCCAACTTCATGAGCACATGAGCATAACTACTCCTTCATCACGTTGCACTATCAGCACCTCCTCACCTCCACGGCATGCATAGCTACACCTTCTGCGCATTCCTTTTTACCTCTGTGCATCTCCCAGATCTTAGCATTGTCTTCAGCTGGAACAATGTCGGTTCAGCCTGTGCTTCATTGACTACACCCTAGAAAAGAAGTGCATGACAAATCAAATGGTATCACAGCCTTAAGATCTTGACTATGGGCTCCGACAAAAAAATTTTGGGGTATTTTTAATGAAACATTCCAGATTTCACCAGCCTCCACGTTGATGAATGCAAGTGAATACACAAATCTCATATCCCCAAGGGTGCACAAATCTCAGCTACAATAGAGAGGAGGTTCACATATCTAAAACAATATAGATATCTCCCTCTAGACCTATATCTCCTTTTCTCTATTTCAGGTTTTTCTTACCACCTACGTTGGTTGGGATCTTCAGTTGGCCTCGCCATGCCTCCTCGAAGAGATCCCTTGGCAGTAGAATCAGATTCCAATACTTCAAATCCAGTTCAAGATCTTGCTTCTATACTGAATGAGTTGTTGAGGATGCAACAAGAGTCCAATCTAGATCCATTCCGATTAGACACTAGAATACAACTCCCTAAGTTTGCAGGGCAAACCAACGAAGAATTTATCGATTCATGGATCCGTAGCCTCTCCACCTACTTTAACACATGCATAGGACTCACTGAGGAGAGAAAGCTTCAAATTGCCTCCTTACAACTTGAAGGCCTTGCACAAACCTGGTGGGACACTGAGCAAGAAAAGACCACATTCATGGTGGAACTTGGAACTACTCCAAGAAATTCATCCTCCACACCCATCAGAACTTGGGCTCAAATTTCTGACGCATTGAGAACCCGCTTCTACCCACCAGGGTATGTACAATCTCTATGGATGAGATGGCATCAAATTAGACAACTTCCTTCACAAAGAATTCAAGGTTACACTGACTTCTTTTGCAAACTGTGCCTACAGCTCCACATTCTAGACCTGGAAGAGGTACTCATTCTTAAATTTGTCGCTGGTTTATTGATGTAGTTCCGTAGAGAGGTAGAGCTGTTTGAAAATCCAATATTAGATAAAGTTTTTCAGAGAGCATTGGCTATCGAAAGAAATATTGCTCCTAGGGGTCGTACTCCTCAATACCACCCCAACCCTAATGCCTCTACCTCTCAAACAACCATCTCCAACTCTTCATCTCGTTTTCCACTTACTCGACCTCAAAATCATCTTAGCCATACAAATACAAAAACACATTGGTGTTCATTCCATAAGGCTACCTCACACAACTCCTCAAATTGTCGAACCCTCCAAAATCTAAAGACCAACAAAGCCTTACTCACATAGCTCATTAATACTCCACTAGCTGAGGACACTGAAGAAGTCGCTCTAGACAGTCCCACAGCAGTGGATCCCTCTTTGATCCTAATGACCCACGATGATTCAAACTCCTCAACCCAACCACTTTTTACTCATATTTTCCAAATAAAAAATTCTTTAGCCTTATTGATTATGGACAATGGCACCCAAAAGAATTTGGTATCTCAAGCCCTAGTCAACTGCCTTAACCTGGTTACTACTCCACACCCACATCCCTATCAGCTTGGATGGGTTCAGAAGGATGTTCCTCGTCTCCTAGTATTTGAGTGATGCCTTGTCACCTTTGCTATAGGCCAATTCAAAGACAATGTTCTCTGTGGTGTTTCCCCCTTGGATTGTTCAGAATTACTATTAGGAATACCCTACCAATCACAAAGAATTGCTATCTATCTAGCCAAAGATATCCAATATAAGCTTTCAAAAGATGGCCACACCTATATATTAACCGCAGCAACACCAAAAACCCCTTTTACTACCGATAAAACCCCACATGTCCAACTTAATTAGTGTATATCTCTCTATTTCGTGCACCCTGTACCGCCAAACAATACCACTCATCTTGTTCCTGAAGCCATGAATCCCTTACTCAAAGAATTTGCTGATGTATTTCAACCTCCTACGAGCCTCCCCCCCTCCAGGAACATAGACCATTAAATCCATCTCATCCCCGGATCTGCCTTACCTAATGCCCCCACTTACCGGTTGGCCCCCACAGAAATGGAGGAAATGGAAAAACAATTGTGAGAACTCATTAAATCTGGTCATATCCAACCCTCTTCTTCTCCTTGCGCGTCTCCTGCATTTGTTATTCCCAAACGAGATACCCCAGACATGTGCCTTGTCACTTATTACTGGGCCCTTAATAAAGCTACTGTAAAAAACCGTTACCCACTATCCCGAATTGGGGAGTTACTCGATACCCTCCAAGGAGCAAAATGGTTCAGCAAACTAGATCTGATAGTTGGTTACCATTAGGTTTGAATGAACTCAGAGGATGTATGGAAGACAACATTTAAGAAAAAAAATTGTCTTTATGAATGGAAAGTCATGCCCTTCGTCCTCACCAATGCTCCAACAACATTTATGAGGCTCATCAATGACATTTTTAGACCACATTTGGGCTGCATGGTGGTCATCTACTTAGATGACATTCTCATCTTCAGCGATACATGGGATGCACACATGCAGCATGTCTGACAAATTCTCCAAATCCTTCGAGCCAACAAGTTGCAAGTAAAAGAAAATAAGTCGTATTTTGGTCAGAGTACAGTTCCATATCTAGGATTTGTGGTCAACTCGGAAGGTATTCAACCGGATCCAACCTGTATCAAAGCATTGAAGGAATGGCCACTCCCTTCTTCAGCAAGTGAGCTCAAAATATTTATGGGTGGAATAAATTTCTATCGTAAGTTCATTCTGCACTTTTCTTAGATTGCTCGTCCTTTACATTAGCTTTCTAATAGTACTTCAACATTTAATTGGACTAATGAAGCCACTAGTCATTTTACTTAGCTCAAGGAAGCCCTATGCTCATCACCGGTTTTACATCTGCCATATCCCTCTCAACCTTTTGATATTGAATCCGATGCCTCACAATATGCTATTGGGGCCATGCTTAAACAGATAGCCCACCCCATTGCTTATCACTCTGAAACTCTTTCCCAAGCCAAAACGAACTATAGCACCTATGACAAAGAGTTTTATAGCCTAGTTCAATCCCTCAAGCAATGGAGACATTATTTGCTCGGTAAAGAAACCATCTTGCATACATACCAACATCCTTTGATTTTCATCAATTCATAGTCAAAGATTAAGGAACAAAGACACCTTAAATGGGCCTCCTACATTCAACAGTTTCACTTGGTCATTTGATATAAGAAAGGCACTTCGAATAAGATGGTTTATTTGCTCAGTTGGCCACCTACTACAGTCCTCTCCATTGTAGAGGTGCGTTGTACCAACTATGACACATGGAAGGACCAATATGGTACCGACCCAGACTTTCAAAAGATTTGGATAGCCTTGCACAAACCCACATAGATCAATTAGACCCCCTTCCTAGACTACACTATCCGGGATGGTTGGCTTTATAAATTCAATTTCCTATGTGTTCCACACTCACAGGAACGGCTCTTGCTCATGAGGGAGGTGCATGCTTCAGCCTATGGTGGCCACTTCGGTACCACAAATACCATTCAAAATTTGCAATGCCATTTCCATTGGCCTTCCATGCAGCCCCAAGTTGAGAAATTTATCCAAGCTTGTGCATTATGCTCCCAATCCAAGCCATCCAACTGGAAACATGGCTTATATCAGCCATTGCCTCTTCCTTCACGGCCTTGGGAGTCAATCTCCATGGACTTTCTCAGTGGACTCCCAACCACCCAAAAAAAACATGATGCAATATGGGTGGTGGTATGCCGCTTCAGCAAAATGACACTTTTTACTCCGTGCACAAAAACTACAACAGTAGCACAAACAACAGAGCTATACTTCCGGCATGTTTGGCCACATTTTGGCCTACCAAGCACTATCATATCAGATAGAGATTCTCGATTCCTAAGCACATCCCAGAAGACAATCTGGGCGCTACTAGGGTGCAAACTCAAGTTTTCCACAGCATTCCATCCTCAAACGGATGGCCAAACAGAAGTGGTGAACAGGGTCTTGGTTCATCCTCTTAGAACTCACTTTGGATGCATGAAACAATGGGACAATTATTTGCACATCCTCCAGCATAGCTACAACAAGGCCACACATTCCTCTACCGGGTTTTCTCCTTTTGAAGTCTGCTTGGGCTTCCAACCAGCATCTCCACCAAAGCTCCCACTCACTTTAGCTCCTCAAGGTACCATGCACCAACAGAAGGAACAAATCTCAGCCCAACGATTTCTACAACAAATTTCACAATGCCACATTGCAGTCACAACAACACTCAAAGCGGCTCAAGATCACGCCAAGCAAGGCCATGACAAACAAAGGAATTTCCTCACCTTTCAACCTAGAGATAAATTCTCGTTACACTTGGATAAAAAATGCTTCAAAGGCCAGCATCACAAGCTCCTGCCAATAAGATATGGCCCATATAGTATCCTTGACAAAATTGGAGAAAATACTTACAAATTGGATCTTCCACCACAATTGGGAATCCACAATGTCATTAATGTCAATCATCTGAAGTTGTTTGAGCCCCCCTTACTCGAACAACCAGTCATCATTACTCATCCAGTCGACAACATTCCAGACTTCCAACTCCCCTTGGCCAAAGACACTCTCTTGGACAATGAGACCCATTCTACAAGGCACCAAATAAACACTTCTTATCTCGTGGATGGTCAAGGACAAACCCCAGCTCGCGCAAAGTGGATCACAGCTAAAGTCTTGCACATAATGTTTCCTCACCTTTTCATGGAAGTCGGGACGCTTCGAGATCTAAAAAGGGAGGAATTGGGCAGCGTGGAGAATATGAAGAAAGGATAAATAGGTTTATTAATTAATTATGTTTATTTATGCAAATAAGAAAGCTCCTCATTATATAAGAGGATGCTCCCTAATAAAAAAGGACTTCTTGGTTTTTGCTAAAACAGGTCTCTCTCTCTCTACATTTCCTATTTGCTTATTTGTCTTGTTTTTAGGGTTTTAGGGTGAAGTAGCCACAACATCTCATTCATGGCAGCCTCTCATCTTTCAATCCATCTGTGATCCTCCCATAGGCTTTCTCTCTCACTGGAGGTTTTCTTCTTCTTGCCTGAATATGCTCAGCAAGTCGGAGCACGCGAGACTAATGTTAAGCTCTTGCTGAAATATTCCAACTTCATGAGCACATGAACATAACTACTCCTTCATCACGCTGCACTGTCAACACCTCCTCACTTCTAGGGCATGCTTAGCTACACCTTCTGCACATTCATTTTTACCTCTTCGCATCTCCGAGAGCTGAGCATTGTCTTCAGCTGGAACTTGTTCAGCCTGTGCTTCATTGACTACACCCTAGAAAAGAAGTGGGAGGCAGATCATAGTCTCTCTCCGACAAGTATTTTATTGAAACACGAGTAATTACTTTAATTAAAAGAAATATCTTACTAAACATTCAATAAAGAAAAATACTAGTTTGGGAAAGAAGGCATGCCTCTAGTTAATTTCTTGACCGCTATATGTTAGGGAGACCTGCCTTTGCAATAATAGTGGCAGAATTACTGCCTTAATTATGGGAACTTCATGAGTAGTAAGGGGAAACCGTTACTACTCTAGTTATTTATAGGCTACGAAATACATTTGAGGGGATGCAGGCTGAGCTAAAGAAAAAGAAAAATAGACTCAGTTTAAGAATCTTCGTAGTTTCGAGTAAGGTGCGCAGGTCTCAAATCTTCTTAGCTTAAGCACCTCTATGCATTGGCCATATTTTGCCCTTGGATCTGTGCCATTATGGAATCGCTGGAGATCTGAGCCTTTATATAATGTTTGCCTCTGTGGGTGATAGGGAGAGTTGTTTCTCTTGAAAACTTTTGGGCATTTTTTATCTGCTATGATAAGTATATTCATATATATAGAACTATAAACCCCTACGTGCATGAATACCACGCTAGATCTGAATCTCGTGTTAATCTTGGTCTTCCATGCCTAAGTTTTATATATTTTTCACATCCGAAATCGTGACCCTCTGTGTGAACCATTCCAGTCTCGGAACTGTGGATTTAGTTGGGTAAAAATCTTAGGGGATAACCACAATCTCTAAAACCTCATAGATCGGTGCAGTGGAGGCAACTTGATTTATGGTTTTCCGTGAAGGAATAGTCTTGGTAATATGATAAATCTTATTGCTTAGATCTTGGTCTTTTCATAAGCCTGTATTCGCTTATAACTTTAATGGCATTGGTTGAAATCATCTTGGATTGAATGGACAAATGAAGCCAGCCCATATGTGATCCTCGTCACGTGGAATAAATTGTGACTTTAGAATTGTTAATCCTATCCGTTGGATAGGATCCTCTTTGTTTGGGCCAGGATCGTAGCTGTGTCTTGACTTACTTCATTACAGACCCTGATGGAAACCAATGAAAACACCTTGTCTTCATTAACCTCCTAGATCTATATTTTTCACCCTTACTGGTTGGAATCGCCTCTAAGTTACAAAGAATAATAGATGGGTAACATGTAAATCAACCAGGGATGTCCACAAGTGCGGATTGGGACTAAATAAATTAGAATCATTGCATACCGAATAGTTGCAGGCTGGAGCGATGAAGATAACCATCCTGTAGGTTACCATCCATGTTTGATTTATATTTTATTTAAAGAATATCCATTCTGAAGGTTATTCTTGGCGAGAGGGTTGTATTTGGGGAGTCTTGAAAATTTCTGAAGATTGATAAAAGATCATTTTCTGTATGCTATCCTTGTGCGATTGCTTGTATTTTTCCGCACCTGGAATCGCTAGAGCATATCCATTGGGATTTTGCACAGGTTTCATTCTGTTTCAGCCTTAAGGCTTTAAGTCTACCTTGTTCAAACGTGGAACTCATCCATGGAGTCTATCAATTCATAGGGTATTTCTAATTGCCATCAGGCATCGATATTGGAAACGATCGATTATTTATTCTGATAGGGGACTCCTATTCACATCGATGTTTATAATGATCACTATTTGTTAGCTTATGTTCCAGAACAAAATCCTTGTGGAACTATAATGTTGTCAAGAACCTAGGACGATCCACCCAGTCGTGCAGAAAAGGATTTAGTAGTCATTTAGTTGTTTGACAAGTATAAGCTTAATGTAGCAGTGGTAGGTCTACGGAGCTTGAAGACTACTTCTATTACTTATAAATAAGCATATCATGCATATAATTTTAATCATATCATGCATATAAATCTGAAAATGTTTATTGCAGGCATATGGTGCAAGTGCATTGAAAACAATGCAGATTTTATTTATTCAGTTAGTAGGGGTGTGACATTAAATTATATAGAGAGAGCATGGGGTTCCTCTTTTTTTCCTTGCCAAAGAAGAAGAAATTGCGGTTGAAGTGGTGCATATTTCTGAACTTCCAATCAGCACTTTTGGTGGATGTAACCCTTAGTTGGTTGAACCAGGTATATTTTGTGTTTTCATTTTACTTTCGATTTATGTGTATCACATGAATGTTTATGTATAACATGATAAATGGTCTAATTATGTGAACCATGGTTATTTTCAATGATTATGATATGTTAGATGATTGAATTAAGTGACGTAAAAAAAACTAGAATTATTGAATAAAGTCTATCCCTCATGTATCAAGTATTATAAAGAATATTAACCTTAGGGTCAACCTTGATAGAGTTAAATCTATAATGTTTCCGTGATTGATGTACAATGCGTTTGTTTTTTATTATCATTCTCAAATCCTAGAAATGGTTGTTCAGAAGCATAAGTAGTCTTTCAACAATGATTTGGTTCTTACCCATATGGGTATGTCACATAATTTCATGCATAACCTTTCATTGGATAACTATAATCTAAAGGATTCTTAGAAAAATGATAATGCATGCATTTTTCCATGGAATTTGGTTTTATATAAATGTGTATGTCATGAATATTTAACACTTACAGGTATATCTGATAAGTAAAATCTGAATCTAGAGGAACGCTTTGAGAGTAGGAGGACTATTAGAAAAATGATAATGCATTTTGCCCTGGATTTTGGTTTTATATAAATGTGTAAGTCATGAATATTTAACACGGTTAAGTATATCTCCATAAGTAAAATCTGAATCTAGAAGAACGCTTTGAGAGTAGGAGTAGTGTGTGGTTGTACTGAAGATAAAATTTGTCTTTTGGTAGGGTAATTTTTTATTGACATTTGGGGATGTTACATTCTTGTACTTAAATATATGGGTTTTTTCTAAGAATTCCAACCACTTGTAATGTCTCATTTGTTGCATCTTCCTTGAACTTGGAAGGTACTAAAGGGGTTGATGATTCATGTTTATGATGATATATCTCCTTAAGATGTAGTGTTTCCACTTCTTTAGTACTTGCATAATAAAAAATAACTCTATCATAAGTTGGGTTTTCAAGTATTACTCCATCAAAAAACTTTGAATAGGAACATATTGATTTTCCTCTTTCGTAAGCATCTTCCATAATACATATACTTTAGCACACTTCTCTAGTTCAATGATCATTGCAAATTAGGCATGATGAGGACCAAAGCATCAATGATCTAATTGCTCATTTTTGTGACTTGCCCCATTGAAAGCTCTTTCCCATGATGCTCATGGCATGTAATGGTGCTCATACTACTTAAAAGTTTGAAATAAACTTCGTTAAGTATTGAAATGCTCCCATAATACTCCTAACCTCTATTAAGATTGTGGGAATAAACTACTGGATGATTGCAATCTTGTCCAAATATACTCTAAAATCTCCTCCATCCATCATATTTAACTAAGATAAATTAATGGAATAGGCAATTGATTAATGCTTACAATATTCTTGGTCAAATATACTCTCAACTCTCCCCCATGGATCATGTGATCAAGATTAATCAATGACTCTCTAAGTATTTAAATTCTCCCATAATACTCCTAACCTCTATTAAGATTGTGGGAATAAATTATTGATGAATGTTAGCAATCTTGTTCAAATATAATCTCAAATCTCCTCCATCAATCATATAACTAAGATAAATCAATGAAATAAGCCATTGATTAATGGTTACAATATTCTTGTTCAAATATACTCTCAACTCTCCTCCATCGATCATGTGACCAAGATTAATCAATGACTCTTTGAACTAGTATTTAGTCAAATCCATAATAAATTAATTATTCTGTAGACTCTCTAATACCTACTGAAGCCGACATGTGCTTTGTTCCTATATTTTGTTTTGGAGTTTTTATATGATCTAGGGATATTAATAATTCAATTGACATGCATTGTTAGGCATGTCATGTCCAACATTGTATTAACAAAATAGTACAGGAGCGAATCGAATAATACACTTTGCGGAGACACCACATTATATCAGATTTGAGGTTGAGGCTGAGGTATTTGCGTGGAAACTGCTGGCCATGGAGAACGTGATTGGCAGAAAATACAGCTTGGGAAGCAAGATCGGGAGCGGTTCATATGGCGAGGTATACCGTGGAAGAGATTTACAAACAGGAGAGAGGGTTGCTATTAAGATGGAAAGCGTGGACGCAAGGCACCCATGCTTGTATCATGAATATATAGTCTATGGAGCTATTCCCCATACAACTGGTATTCCAAAGGTTAGATGGATTGGGACAGAAAGAGGCCATAACATTCTAGTTATGGATCGTCTAGGCCCAACCCTGGGACAATTATTTAGGTTTTGTGGGAATAAATTCTCACTTAAGACCGTGTTAATGTTAGCTGATCAGTTGATTGAGAGGATTGAACATATACATGCAAGTGGCGTTTTGCATAGAGACTTTAAACCTGGGAATTTTCTTATTGGAATAGGTGAAAAATCAAAAGTGGTCCACATGGTTGATTTTGGTCTTGCAAAAAAATTCTGTGTGACTAAAACTTTCCCTCGTATTCCCAAAGCAACCAAAGGTTTAACTGGAACTGCACGCTATGCGAGTATCAAGAATCACAATTGCGTTGAGCAAAGCCAAAGCGATGATATGGAGTCCCTTGGATATGTTCTTCTGTACTTCTTAATGGGAAGCCTTCCTTGGCAGGGTGTGAGTTACGATGAAAACCCTGAAAAGATATGTCAGAAAAAAATGGCTACTTCTATCAAATCTCTGTGCAACTCGCATCCCAGGGAGTTTGCATCCTACTTTCGCTACTGCCGGTCTCTAAGATTTCAGCAGATGCCAGATTATGCATATTTGAAGCGGTTGTTCCATGATTTGTTTGTTCGTAAAGGTTTTCAGTATGATAATATGTTTGATTGGACCATCTTAGCCGAACAAAAAAAGGTGGCACAATTAAGTTCTAGGGTTGTCCCACGGCTGCTGGTACCACCATCAGCTATTGACAGCAAGGATGACCATGGGATTGTAAATATGCAGGAGAGGGAGAAAGTACTTTAGAGTGTAAAATTCGATTGTTTTTTATATTTGATATGGAGTCCCTTGGATATGTTCTTCTGTAGTGCTTAATGAGAAGCCTTCCTTGGCACCGTCTGAATTACCATGTAAGCCATGAAAAGATAAGTCAGAAAAAGTGGCTGCTTTTATCGAATCTCTGTGCAACTCTCGTCCTAAGGATCTTTATGAAGAAATTTATTAGAGTATAAAATTCGATTTTTATGAAGAAATCTATTAGAATGTAAAATTGGATATTTCTCTGTATTTTGATCAAAGTTTAAAATGAATATATTGTGATTAAATAAATTTCAGTAAAAGAAAAAAGTTGAATATTTTGAAACACCAGAAAGAACAGCTGAGATTTGATATAAAAGCATGAGGAGTAGTAGAGTATCATATTCCAGAAATCTTATTTAGCTAAGAGGATAAAGTTTTTACAACTATTTTAATTAATTGGTTATAACCATGAAATATGTAGGATCACAAATTTCAAAATTCTTTTAGTTTCCAAGAATTAATGGTGTCAGAATTGCATATATAAATTCTTAAGTTGCAGATGTCAAAACAATAATTGCATCTAGAATAGTGTTAAGCTATGTAGTTGAGTAGATAGATTGGGTTTACATTGATTTACAAAGAATGTTTTTATGGTTTTGTGTTGAGAACTCATGGAACATAAGAGTACCAAATGTGCACATAAAAAATATCTATATGTATTTAATAATGAGAAATACACTCACAAGCCATATATTTGGCAATTTGCAATTTTTCAGTATTACAAATAGGTGTTTAAAATAAAATTTTAAATGTAAGTTCTTCATGTGTTAAAGCTCCATGGTACAATGATTTATCAAATTTTATGTAACTTAAATCCTTCCAATTGATATCCACTAAGTCTATAATTGATCAAATATTATGTTTCAAATTTTCAATTTGAATGTTCATTGTTCAAATAATGATTGAATTTATAATTATGAATCATGATTCATAATCTTCCAAGAAATCTACATGCATGTATGATGTGACTATATAGATATTACCCCTCGTGTATCCAAGTACCTTTAGAGGTACCCAAGTTTTCTCACAACTTAGGTGTTGGTTTCAAAAAAAAATTAGGTGGTCATGTTTTGGTTAAACGATCCATCTAGATTTGAAGTATTTAAATAGATTGCTATGTTGTGATGTCTTTATTACTATGTTACTTTGGTGTGAGATTTATGTCCCTCTAGCACCCTACTTGAATTTTTTCTTGTTAGTCATATGAACAATGGTATTGTAATATTTTAAGGTGTTTTCAATTAGAAACATATCTTGCTTTGAGAAGAGTTGTTAGTACCATGCTAACTTTTATTTAGAGTTGAATATCCATAAAAGTTTTTCCTTGTTGAAAAAATAAGGTGTCTTTGGTGTCAAAAAGAGTAATTGCATTTAGAATGGTGGTGTAATAAATATGTGATCTACAATTAGTTTATTAACTAGATGTTCTTGCATTTAGAATGATGATGTAATAAATATGTGATCTACAATTAGTTTAGTAACTAAATGTTCTAAAGTGACTTAAAGTTATACTCACTAGTTATTTTCTCTACAAAGTGAGTTGGAGAGATGTAACCTTGGTAAAAAAATAAAAAGTGATTTTTTTTATAACTAGTTATAAGATCAAACAAATAAAGCATTAAAAGGAATCGAATAATTTCTTGAAATGTAAGAAAAATGGATCTTTTCAAGTACTTGATACAAGGTTTAAGATGAATCTATGATTTAAATAGATTTGGCCCAATTTAAAAAAAAATTGTTGTAATAAAATATATGTAAACTAATGGGATAGAATAGCCTCAATCAAATGGAAAGAATTAGCTATGTCGAAAATAACCTTGTAGTTAAGAGCCCCGTATGCAGGAGATCTTGTAACATTAAGTAACCGTACATTGTAACGTTACGTAACGTTATGTAACCTTACGTAAAGTTATTTTTATTAATAAAAATATTTTTTTTTAATTATAAGCCAAAATAAATGTCGGCCAAAAAAACAACCTAATATGGGGGAGATTTTGTAATCTCCCTACCTAACAAAACAATAAAAAAGTAAAAATTTAATTATCAGTAAAAAAAATGCGGGTCACCAAAACACAAAATATGGGGGAGATGTTGTAATGTTCCTACCTAACAAAATAATAAAAAATAAAAATTTGAATTATCCTAAAAAAAGAATGTTGGCCTTCCACATGGTTTTAAAATCATGTATGGGGAAATGTTGTAATGTTAGTTCCTAATAAAATAAAAAATAAATAAATATTATATGTCGGCCATAAATAATATTAAATATTAATAATAAAAATATTAAATGTGGACCTTAAATAATAAGATGTGTCTTTTGGTTTGAATCAAAATCATGGATACCTAAGAAGAGATTTGATCCCTCTCGACGCTTGATAGAGCCTAGGATTTGGATCTACGCTCGTTATCAATCAATTAATGAGGTCAATGGAGAGAGGTGATTAGCTTCCAAAAGTATATTCAAATTTTCTCTATTTTGGATTTGTTCCACCCCTAATAAATCAGTTTTCAATGTCTCAAACATTTGGAAATGGACTCTATGCTCCTTCAATGTAATTGGGAATTCATTGTCTTGGAAGGTGGAGGATGAAAGCCTTATTAGGATAGGAGAACACTCTTAGGTAGAAAACGGTCAAGCACATATTATGCCATATCAAATGCTTCTTCAGCTCAAATTTAAAAGGATTTACACTCTTAAACATGTAGCAATATACATAATACTTCTATAGTAGACTCATAGTGATTGAGTGAAGAAAAGCTTGGCTTTAGGGAAACTAGGGTTATTTTATAGAAGGATTTATTGAATTAGCTAGCCATTTGTCATGTAAGATTACAAACAAGAGATGATCAATTTGTTTAGATTTATGAGCCTCATGGGAAGTACTCTTGTAAAAAGGGATATGAATCTCTAATGGGTTGGACCCCACTATCCAACCTATTTGGTGGGGTCGTGCCTTATGAAAACTAAATTTCTGAGCAAAGACTAAAATACTTATGTGGTTCTTCATGTGAAACATAGATTTAACATGGGATATGTTATGGCGTCAATGTTACGAGGGTCGTGGAAGATGTGCTTTATGCGAAATTGCAAGAGAAACAAATTATCATTTAATTGTTGTGTGTAAGTATATCTCAAAGGTATTAAAGGAATTATAAATTTTATTAAAATTCAAAGCCATCTAAGCTAGATTAGCAATAAAGGACTCCTTGAAATCATGCATTACAAATCCATATTACAATGACTTTATGAGTCTATCCCTTATATTGGCCTCTAAAATATGGATCGCTAGGAATTAATTAATACTTGATGATAAGTTTATCTCACATTTAGGATGTCCAAACATATATATTTCTATTTTTAATTATTTTTCACAAAATGGATTAGTAGCCATCTCAAGGAAATTGGTAGAAGAATCTATAAAAGAGAATACTCCATGTTTGTACTTTGATGGTGCAACTCTACTCTATTCCAATGAGGCAAGTGTGGGACGTGTGATATACCTATCAAAGGATAAAAAATGCTACTACAAGGGTCGACTCGGTCATGGGACCAACAATTTTGCAAAATTATGTTCCCTAAAAGGTTTGCAAGTTTTCAAGTTTTTGGAGACTCAAAAGTTATGATAGATTGGATAAACAAAAAGATGTAACATCCCCTAAGAACACGTCGAGAAAACCTGAAGCATAAGTAAGAAAACCACAGGAAAACATGAAGTGTAAGTAAAAGGCACTGTAAGTATGAATATTAGCTTTAGCAAAATTTGATATTAGGCAGCTAAAAGTGTTACACAACCAAAACGATTATTTGGGGACAAATCCACTAGGTGAAAGGAAAAGAGTTAAGGAAGTAATGTGATCTAGTTGAGTTAAAAACTAGATTTCAATTGGTTACCTATGTCGTAAA
>LPNX011067002.1:0-13399 GCA_001517045.1 Pseudotsuga menziesii | reverse complement strand
TAGAAGATCACTATGGCCACTTGTCTCCTTTGAAAGGAAAAAGAACTTATACTTAAGAGTTAACAAATTTATCTTTTAGGGAGGTATTGAGAAGGAAAAGGTCTGGTGCTTGGCGTTACACTTACAACACCTTCTTCATCACAAATCCTTTGGCTGAGCAACCTCGATTGTGGCGGAGTCGTGGTATGTTTCTCTCTGTCATGGAAATTCGCAGACATGTTGTGTAACCTTTCCAAGTCACCATTACCCTTCTATACTTGAAATTTTCTTTTACTTTTCCTTCATTTTCTTTTACATACCAAGAAACTTGTATCTTCAATACCATTTCCTTTTAAGGCCTAAGCGAGTTGGTGTCACATCTTCCAAATTGGTGAGAAACGAAGGAACAACACTATGGAAGACTATTTACACCTTTGAACATCCATCAGGAATACTTGTGATGGGAAATACACAACTAGAACAAAATGTCACTTTAATCACTCAAGCAACATAACTCACTTGGATGAGAGTCTATTCCTATGATTAATACTACTATGATGCTTAATATACCAGGCATGAACCTTATTCAATACCGAATTTAATAGTCTACATATCAGGAGCATTGAATTTAAATAGTCATCACATACTAAGATCCTCAACATATCGGATAAACACTATTTAGCTTATTAGTCCATAAATCAAACCCATTGAATAAACTAGATTTGTACTTAGAACCATGATATGAAACACCTCCACTATTATCAACATTATTTGAGAAGAAAACAGATAACAGACAACAAGAAAAACACAAAATCACAAAATACATCAAGAACATATACCAGTGAGACCAATGTATGTGGTTCACCCAATCCATGGGCTACGTCCACCAAACTGTATCATCATGTAATATTTATCTTTCAAGAATAATTACAATCTGCAACGTTATTGTTTCCATTATTTCTTCTTATCGTATGAAAGACTATGATTGACTGAAGGTGATCCTTTGCATCCATTGAGTATTGTCACAATTTCATCCTATAGCTTCAATACAAACTTTGACAAGGTATATTACACCAAACATAACTATATGATATAGTATATCATACCACTCTTCCTAAGTGGGCACCATATTCAAACTTTAACTCTTAAGACTATATTATATGTTCATATAAAATTTAATCTCACCAAGAAACCACAACTGATATCTTATGCATTGTTCCACAATAGGATAACCCTAAGTTTGTATATCTTAAGGCTATAATATATGTTCATGTAATAAATATTCCAAGAAGTGGCAAAGATATTTTATGCATAAGAATGATTCCACAATAATATTCAAATCTGAATTATGAAAGAGTCCTTTCAATTCTGGTTGGTGGCATTTTCTAGAGAGCTCATCCCATGCCAATTCAATGCATGCAAACATTGCTCTGTGACAGCGAAAGATTGTTTAGGTTCATGCCATTTGCAACTAACGTATTGAAATAGATTGCATAGTGGGATGACTTTTGGTTCAAAGAACATTTTGGAACAATTACACCGATACCAAATCAGTGAAAATATAAGTATGGTTCAAACATGCCACCTACATTTCATGAAAATATATAGACTTCTGAATAATCACAGCATATTTCAACATATTCACTCAGAATTGACATGGGTAAAGTGCACTCCATACTAAACAGTTCCACGTCTTTCAAGAAAGTATAAATGCAAAAGAAAATCAGACATACCCGACTGGGTGCTCAAGTGCAGCAATTCGCAAGTATGTATAGGTTTGGGTCATCGATTCAGGATTTGGAAGGTAAAAATCCAAGTCTAGATCGTAGAGAAGGTAGGCATTTTTGGATCTAAACCATACCCCTTTTTTTTAACTCCAGGCGAAACCAAAACAAAACAGGCCTTCGGGATACGCCCGCAAATACCTTATTATTTAGCTTCGGGCTATGATAAAAGCAAGGTTCAACTGAAACCATACCTTACATACCTTTATCTAGCTCATAGTGTAGAGGTTCAAAAACGAAAATCATTCTTTTTAGTTATGTCAATCCTGAATCCACAAGTAGTCAAGGTTCCTATATGAATCCCCTTTACCCAATCTACGATTCATAGCTAGAACACAACAGATCACAAAGCACAATAAATGCCCTATTAAACTATCACAAATGGAAGAAAAATGCATACCATGTATCGATCTGTGACTTAGAACGAAAGGCATGCAAGACCATTACTATGCTCGCGCGTTTAGATTACCTTCATGGGACTGAAGGAATAAAGGAAAAAAACTTAGATCCAACTTGGTCATACCCAGGTGGTATATCGCATTACACTCAGGCTTAGTTCAATTAGTGTTGGATCCCTCCAGGTCATTGGCCTTTGCAGAGAAAAACCTTGCAAGTTCAAAACTCATAAGAATGCTGCCAAAACATGTCCATCACCATTCGGGCGATGCCAAAATTGAAAGACAAAACAATCATGAGCAATTTGTAACCACACCCATCGAATTCTATGGATTCAGATCCATAAGGACATAGTCATGGGGATTATAACCCAAACAAAAAAAATATACCAAGCCATTGACAGCAGATAATTGTGCACGGATAAAGGTTACCCATGCAAGGTAAATCCACCAACAGAGTTGACCTTACCTAATATTGTCCTTTTGATGATCGTTGCTTGCCAAATGGAACGACATGTGGAAGAATCATGTGTTTGCTGAATAGGTGCCTGTATCAATCGGCTAAGTTCATATGTTGCACCCAACAATCAAGCCAATATTAATATGTAGCAAGGTAGGAAACATGATGAGCTAAAACGACCCAGAAGCTGGACTGGACCATGGATCTTTCAAAGCACACATAATCGATAAGACTTCTTCATGATAGATTGGATGGACTTTGAAGAAGAAGGGAAGAATTCTAAAAGCTTATTCAAACTTTCAAGACCGGCTTCCTATTCAATCCAACGTTGGGAATTCCTAACTAATAAGGAGAACTACAAACTCATTAAAAATAATATAGCATAGCCATACTTACTTAGATCGAGCACGGGAAGAGCCTAGCATGCTCCTTTTTCTGCCCCCTCATGGATTTTCAATAGCCATTATAAATA
Organism: Pseudotsuga menziesii; assembly: GCA_001517045.1. NCBI lineage: Eukaryota > Viridiplantae > Streptophyta > Pinopsida > Pinales > Pinaceae > Pseudotsuga > Pseudotsuga menziesii. The sequence goes on along the minus strand of LPNX011067002.1, from coordinate 10,309 downwards.
ACAGGGTAAAACCTCAACGCTTCTGAAATCAAGGGTTATGAAATCCCACAAACTCCCCACAATTGGTGGCTATGAGTAAGGTAAAGTAATCCCTCCACAATCGGTGGTTGTGAGTGAGGTAATTAACCCCTCCACAATCTATGCTTCTCAATACCAAATAGTAAAGCCTCCTTGATTTATGACTGCATAACGGATCTTAAAACCCTTGATCATTACTCAAGATAAAATAATCGAATATGAGTGTTTGTTATACTAAGGCTCTCATAGATGTATAATAGTGTATTTACATGTAAGGCGTTGTCGATATTCATTCCATTATATAATTCAATCACCTTTATTATATGATACTCCATTTGCATATGGAGTTCTAGCATTATATAGTGTCTTGTAACATGTCCAGCTTCCTTCACTATATAATGGTTCCACCATAATAATGAAATTCATTTCACATCTATATGTGCTGCTATTATATACCTGTGTATATAGATATATGTTTTATATATAATTCCCACGTCTCCTTCCTTCCAATGCCCTCGACTAACCAGGGGGTGGAAGTAACCATGCTGGGGTGAGGAATTCTCCTAAACCCACATTATGATCTACTTGTATAGTTTACAAGTTGCAGTTACAAGTATCCTTATGCGATGAATCCCTCAGGACCGAACCCTAGGCTTGCATGTCCTCAAAAGTAAAATACTCATTAAACATGTGAGAAATCTAATAAGCAGTTTAGTGTCAAAGGTATGGATAGTGGCTGGTTCCCTCATCCACAACGTGATGGCACCCAGTTACCTTATTCGTCCTCCGAGTTTCCTCTTGTTGTTTCCTTCCCCTAGTGGATTAGTTTCGAGTCGTTTTAAGTTTCACTAATTTAATTCTTTGTTCTCCTAATCTATGCATTAGGGAATTAATCACTTACTTTTAATGAGGTTTTACTGGTGGGGCCTTGGCCTTTAGCTCCTCACTAGAAAAACAAGTACAATAAAATTAACCATTACAAAATACTTAGGGCATAGAAAGAGGATATTACATGTTGGGGTTTTGAATGTACAACTTTACTTTATTTACACCACAATGAAGCCATTTATTTGCATGGTAGGATTAAAGTGACCTTCTCATTTGGTTTGTTTCAATCCTCTTTTTGTTACTTCTTACAGTGAGAGTTTTCTTTAGATTGAAGTACATCGTTAGATTGAAGTACATCTCTTCGCATATTTGTTCTTAACCTTATTTCCAGAAATTGTTTTCTTTAGATTTTAGGACATCGCCTCGCATTGGGTGGATCGCTGATCTAGATTTCATTACTTCTTCAAAAGTGATCAGCCTCAGTGTATGTCTGCAATTGGTTTACATCGTGAAACTCGGTTCTCCATACAACTATGTGCTTGAAATGTCTGTTTGACTCATGATGGGTTCTTTGTTTTCCATTATATATTCAGATCGTAATGTGAGATTTTTGTTTTAAAGTATCTGCATGCTTAATTGAAGTAAGATATGAAGAACTGAATTATATGATTTCGTTTTAGAACCTATGCATGTTTAATTGGAGCCATATTTGAATATTAAGAAATGTATGTTTTTGTTCTAAAGCCTCCACCTATTTATTGATAATTATCTTCAATGACTCTCAACTAGCATACGTTAATGGGTTAATGTCTAGACATTTTCAAGTGGAAAGAGTACTATGTCTATTTTTCCATTTATTCTAGGCTTCCCATGAGAGGATTCTAAAACCTCTTATTTGATTAGGTAGAATGTAGTGCAACTGCAAAAGTTTTGTTAACACACCTAGCATCTCTTAGCAAAAGAATGTGAGAGCTATTATACTCCAATTCTCATGTAGAATTCATTACCATGGACATATGTAATTAATAATTGGTAGTACGAGGATTCACTTTCAAATATGCAATTAGTATAGTATTTGTATTTGGAGTTAGATCTAAAGAACCATAACGAATGATTTTGTGCTCTAACATCTATGTTTTAACTAAAGTCAGATCTGAAAATCCCGTACTGAAGATTTCACTCGGGAAAATTTATTTGCATAGTTCCATTCTTTGGTTCAGATGTGTAGAGTTCCTAGGGAAGATTATATCTCAAAATGATAATTTTAAGTGCTTCTTTCTGAATAGAGTTGAGTTAGATATAAATTTGGATAAAAATCAAATCTAGATATATATAAATATATATTTAGTGAGTTAGATATAAATTTGGATAAAAATCAAATATAGATATATATATAAATATATATTTTGTGCATATTATTAATGATCAGAGAATTGTAGTTGTAGATATATATAAATAAATCTTTCATGTATATTATTAATGATCAGAGAATTGTAGTTGTAGATATATATAAATATATCTTGCCTCCTTATTACTATTTACTATTTAAAAGGCACAATAATGACTCCCACTAGATAGATGAGAACCGCAAGCCTTTCCTTGGATTGAGACTTTATAATCTAACTTTTGAGTCAAAGGGAAAGTTAAATCAAGAAACCTTGATTTATTGATTAACCATTTTTAATTTATTTGGGTAATTTTTAATATTTTAACTTAGGAACTTTGAACTTGTTCTTAATTTGACTTTTTGTAACTATTGTAGTATTTATTATCTTTTAATAATAAATAATAATGGATGGAGTTTCCTTTCTTTCATCATTAATATTATTACTATATTTATTCTTTATGCATACCATGTATAAAATGCATAATAATATAACATTTGTTAACATTTGTCTTTGGGCATCATATACCATGATCCCTAGACTTAATGCCACTTCTTCATTAAGGTCAAAATAGGTAGATGGTTAAGTCTACTAGGCTAGGAAACTCTAAACATCCTTACATGTTATATTTCCCTGTATAAGATGGTATTTCTTTAGTACTTGATGAGAATACAAAAATTCTAAATTTCATTTAATCACTTATAAATAAGTCTCATGACATCAATATTTTTCTTGAGTCATTTTCACTCAAGAGTTATTAAATTATTTTCAGTAACCCCTAGCGCTTACGAGATCCCATGCTCAACACTTAACATGGCGTTACAAACTTAGTGCAATTTGAGAGCTCTTCGCTCAACACTAATGCTAGGATGTACTTGTATGATACACCTAGCAATACAATGGCCAAGAATTCGATTCAAAGCTTATGCACAACATCAACATGGAAGGCTCCAAGGCTTATGCCCAACACTTTCATTTATCTTTTCATGTGTTTGAGAGCTTATGTCTCAACACAAATGTAAGTACTCCTATGCTCCACATCTTATTGCTCAACACAAAATATAAATTACCCATGTGCTCCACAACTCCTCTCTCAACACAAAACATCTCATCAATCATGCGCTTCAGGGTCCACACCCAACATAAACAAGCATATATATATCATCACTAATTAGCTTACTCCCAATATATAAAACAAATCATCCTGTTCATATGTAGTGGGGTCCTCAACCCAATATATCAAAATAAACTATCAGGATAACATCATAATTAATAGGCTCATGCCTATAAGTGATAGGTCCAAAATTTTGGATATTACATCCCTCCTCGCATAGAACAACACCATCCCTGGTGTTCTAGGAACTCACAATGACACCATGAAAGAAGGCGGGGTAATCCTTTCTCATTGTGGCTTCATTCTCCCAAGTAGCCTCATCGATCTCAAAGTGCTTCCATTGCACTTTCAACTAGATTATGCTCTGCTTCCTAAGCTACATCTCTCTCTTGTCCAATATATGAATAGGCTCATGTGAAAAATCCCCTTCAGGTTCCACCTGTAATAAGGACCAATCAACTACATGTTTAGTATCATAAACATATTTATTTAACAAGGATGCATGGAACACATTATGAACTCTCACATTCGCGGGTAACGCTACCTCATATGCCACTGGCCCTTTCTTGGCTAGTATTTCTAAAGGTCCACAAATTCTAGGTGCTAACTTGCCACACCTACCCAAGCTCAACGAGATTAATTTTGCTTTTACTTTCAAGTAGACATGATCGCGTATTTGAAAGTATTTATATTTTCTTTTTTGATCCATGTAACTTTTCTCGCAGTCTTGTGCTTCTTTAAGGTTTTAAGTCAATTAATAAATCAGGCCCTAACATGAGCCGATCCACCGGGCTATCCCAAGTAATCGGTGTTCTATACTTCCATTCATAGAGTACCACAAAGGGACTCATCTTGGCAGAAGTCTGATAACCAGTTTTACACGTAAACTCTGCAAGATGCAGGTAATCTTCCCACTTAGTGGGGTTGTTCATGACATACATTCTAAGCATGTCCTTAACAATCTGGTTTACTCTTTCTGTCTGTCTATCTGTCTGTCTGCAGGTGATACGCAGTGCTAAAGTTCAAATCCATCTCCAATCTGGAGAATAAATACCTCCAAAAGTTTCCTGTAAACTTGACATCCCGATCCAAGATGATTGCCTTGGGTATCCCATGGAATCTAAATGTCTCCTTCAAGAAAATATCGACAATGTTCACTTCCTTATAGGTCAACTACACAGGAATGAAGTGTGCTGATTTTTACAAGTTGTTAATGAGTACAAAAATAGAATCATTTTTCTTCTTACTTTTCAGTCGATTGGTGATAAAATCAATACTAATGTCATCCCACTTTCATTCCGGAATGGGTAAAGGCTGCAGCAATCCCGAAGGATGTTGATGCTCATCTTTGACTAGGTGACATTCCTCACATTTCGTGATGAACATCGCAATGCCAGCCTTTAACTTAGGCCATAAAAAGTGTCTCTTGACAGCATATATCATCTTTTGGTATCTCAAGCGCTCTGAGTAGGTGACTGATGAAACTCTTTAAGGATGCTGGACTGAATGTCCCCTCCTTCTAAAACATACAATCTATCCTTGGACCATAGCAGTCTAGATTCATCTACCTTGTATTCTTTTTGTTGTTGAAACAACATGTCCTCTTGGAATTTCTTGAGGAATTCCACATAGAAAGGGTCAACTCGGTTGGTCATTCTACTCCTCTCATGAAAATTTGCATCGGTTTGACTCAAAGTTGCCTCATATATCATATGAGTTCGTTGGCTCAAATCATTGGCAACGTTGTTCTCTTTTACCTTAATGTGCTTTAGCTCGAAATGGTACTCACTTAGGAAACTGAACCACCTGGATTTCCTTGCATTCAAATTTGGTTGATCAAATAAGTATTTCATAATCATATTGTCTTTCTTCAGAAGGAACTTCCTTCCCATGAGGTAGTGCCTCCACATTTTCAACGCGTGGATGATGGCGGCTAACTCAATATCATGTGTAGGGTAGTTCTGCTCGTGCTATTTTAACTTTTGCGATTCATAACAGATCGCATGATCATTTTGCAAGAGGAATCCTCCAAGTTCTTCCTTTATTGCATCCGTGCAAACAACGAAATCCCCATCAAGATCCACAATTCTTAATGTCAGTGTGGTCATTAAAAGCTACTTAAGCTTTTGAAAACTTTCTTCGCACTTAGCAATAAATAAGAACTTATTTACTTTCTTTTGCAAAGCAGTCATGGGGAAAGCGATTCTTGAGAAGTTCCCAATGAAATATCGATAATATCCGGCTAATCCCAAAAAGGACCTAATGTATGTGACACTAGTAGGGGTAGGCCAATCCTTTATGCATTTAATGTTTTCCAAGTCCACAATTATCCTTCTCTCGGAGATAATGGGACATAAGTACTATATCGGTGGTTTGTAAAAATCACATTTACTAAACTTAGCGTAAATCTGGTGTTCTCATAACACTCGTAGTACTATGCAAAGGTGCTCTTCTTGTTCCTCTTTATTCTTGGAATAAACCAGGATGTCATCTATAAATAATAAGAAAAACTTATCCAGATACTTACTGCATATGGTATTCATCATACACATAAAGTTCATGGGTGCATTGGTCAACCTGAATCTGATGGTAGCCAGATCATAGATAAATATTTGAAAATATTTTGGCTCCTCCCATGTCAAAGAACAAGTCATCGATCTGACGGAGTGGGTATCGGTTCTTGATAGTCATTTTGTTCAATTGACGTTAACAGCGATGCACATCTTCATCCTACCATCCTTCTTCTTTACAAACAGTATCGCTACTCCCCAAGGAGACACACTCAGTTGGATATACCCTTTCTCTATCAACTCATGCAAATGTAGTTTGAGTTCCACCAACTCAGGTGCACTCGTGCAGTAAGGGGCTTTGAAAGTTGGAACTGATCCTGGGGTTAGTTCGATCAAAATGTCTAGGTCTTGTTTTGGAGGTAACCCTGGGATTTCCTCAAGAAATTCATCTTTGAATTCTTCAAGAACAGGGAAGTATTCTATGCGTTGTTCTCTTTCAAACTTTAGGTTTCGTATGTTTATTTCAAAAAACTTGCATCCTTTCCTAACACATTTCTTCGCTTGTAAGGTAGATATTTTCCTTATGGAAACTTTCTTTGGAATGCCCTGAACCTTCACTTGGTTCCCTTGGCTATCAATACAAAATATTGACTTGTGTAAGCAATCGATCATGACATGGTGTTGTTCCAACTAGTTCATGCTGATAAGTATATTGTATGATCCTAAGGGTAGGATGTTCAAGCTTACGTCGCAATCTTTAACTATTTCCAAAAATTTCTGTTTTGTACATGTGGTTGACTATAACAGCCAAGGTTTATTATGCTTTACTTTGCCTAGTTTGCATACATCAACAATTTTAAGTGAAACATAGCACCGACAAGCACTCGGATAAATAAGTATAGAAATAGTAGTGTTCAAGATCTTACCTTCTATCTCAAAAATTGTAGCTTGATGGTCTCCCCGTCTACCATCCAATGCTGCATAAATCCACGGTGTTCCTGCTATGTTCTCGATCGTTGGTTCTTCTTGTAATTTATGCAAGACCCCATTGGTCTTGTTTTTACAATCTCGGGCATAATGAGGCCCACTGCATTTCCAGCACTTGATCTATAGCAAAGTAGGATTGGCTCCACTTGCTACTGGCTTGTTAACATTAGGAGCTGGTACATAAGGCTTCGTACCAGATTTATTGAATTTCTTGTTTGCTCAAAAGTTGTTCTCCTGCTTTATGTATGGTTGTGGGTGAAACTTTGCAATTATGCTTGAATACTATGTATCATCTCCAAAATATCAAAATTTAATTCCACCACTATATCTTCTTCTGAGGTGGGGATGTTCATCTTTCCTAGACGGTTGTTATCTTCTTCAGTATTCGTAATCTCAAACTGTTATGTAAACATTCCTGACATTAGAAAAAAATTAATAACACTAAAATTTCTGTTAGTAACAAAATTTAATAACATACTTTTTTTTCTTTTGTAGTAAATGCTTGGTGCGCCCATACGTCTCTTAGTATTGAAACTCAGCTCTGATACCACTTGTAATGTCCCCAAAAATTGAAAAAAAAAGTTTATTAAGCAAGTAAAAACTACCTATGCAGAACATTATTGAACTTGCGGAATATAACGTACACTCAATGTACCAATGTTTGGTCGTAAGTTGTTCTTACGTTCTATCATATTACTTTCAGCTATGAATATTACTATATTTTACTTACGATGTCATAATGTTGTTTACTACATTATTCTTATGGTTATACATTATTGTGTATATGTTGTTACTTGATTATATGGTTCATTAATTTCTACATAGTCTTACTTGTTTTTTATATGGTTCTAACTTAACTTTGTTTCTGGAAGTAAAGTGGGTGGAGTGCAGGGACTAGTTCTCCCTTGTGATTATCTAAGAGGTAAAACTTCTACTTGTCTAGCGGGATTACTTAATTCAGTTTGAACTAAGACACTCTTAACTCATTTACGTGTAGGTGTATTTACACTCGCAGCTAGTCACACCCACTCATCATTATTATTTTTTCATACATACTTAGTTTATTGACAAAGTAATTACCCTGCTTATTTCTTTTAAGACCTAGAATGATTATCTAAGTGACGCCTATTGTTCATTATGAGTTACTAGTCATTTCTTTGTATGTTAACCTAGGTGTATTTCATATTTATTGTATTAAAAGTATTAATGCATCTTTAATTTATTATTTGCATGTTATAAAATTTGGTTAAAAGACCAAATCTTGAATTTATGAAACAAACAACATACCATGGCATAAAAATTATGCCATGGTCTTATGCATAGGCCCAAAGGAAATTATAAACAAGGTTTTAAAGTCTTAATTCCTAATGTACATAGTGCATATAATGCCTACACCCTACATTAAAATATGGGGTAGCGAAATATATGACATGGTTCAAACATTATACGTTGGGGTTTTAACATTATGCAATGCGAATGGTGGAAACGATATTGTGTCATTTGCAAACTACGGAGACGTGGGTTTTGGAATTGATAGTGGACACTACCTACTTACATTAATGTGTATTGGAATTTGTGGTAGTCCCAACATAGGGTTTGGCTCCACGATGGCTTGTCATTTCGATTGGTTGTTGGTTGTTTTGGTCTCGGCTCTCCACAATCGTATGAAGGAGACGTCCAGAGCCTTGAAGGTATGATAGTCGTTGTGGTTTTTACAACATTTTGGTTTGTTTGTTTGCTTACTGTGGCTTCCATACTTTTCATGCTTCGTATTGTTTCGTGGTTGCATGTGATAGGGCTGGCTCAAAGAGGTTGGATTCATAGCGTGATTTGAAATTGTGGGTTGGAATTACCATTATGGTAAGTCTACTAACAAAATAGTGCTTGCCACATCTTGGATTTAAAACTGGGTTGTAACTTGTTTTAGTTTGGAATTTTAAGATACGGGGTTTCGATTTACCTTTGTCGTTGGTTTACAAAGATTGGGTTTTTAATTAAGGGTGTTGTTAGTAGTAATGGGGCCCTAGGACTTTTAACAGGCTCGGTGTGTTTTTATATAAATCGTGTTTGATTTAAGACTTTTAAGCCTCGGAAACACCATTGCTTGCAATGGTGCTATGGTCCATGGCATGACTGTGTAAGATATGTTAATGTAATAAAATGTGGGGATTATGAAAATACATGTTGCGTTTATGTTTTGAAATGGTATTTATTTGGACTATGTATAAATATTTATGTTGCATTATTTGTTTATTGAACTTGGGTTCCATGTGTCCTCTACCTTCGTGGATGGCCTCTATACATTTTACTTCCATTACTTGTATTTTGTGTGGGAATGTAAATGTTGACAGCATGTGGTTGAAGCCTTGCCGTGAATGGCATTTGAGTTTTTCTATGGTTGCTATGATAGCTTAGAGGGTTTTACACTTTCGGCCGGTTTTTATTGTATAAAAGGAAATGGAGAACGTATGGGAGACTATGTTGTCCATTTTATAAGTGTAATTTAGAATGTTAAGATGGCCATGGGTGTAAACCCTAAGTGGAAATCATTTCCGAAGGTGGATTCATTGAGACGCATTGAATCGTTATTTAATATTTACTGTGTATTTAAAATTCTAGGCCGTGGCTATGTAAATGTTGTGGATAGCTTAGTAAAGGTCTTACAAACTATGTGTAATGATTTTTGTTTTGATTTATAGCCTGTGTAGATGGTTGAGATTCTCACGACCTCGCTATAGCAATTTTATTAAATGTTAGAGCTCGCATACACTGTGTATAGCGTGGCTTTGATGAGTGTAGAAAAACTCTACAAGATTCCAATCATGGTTGTTGATGATACATTGAGTTGTAATAAGTGGGTGGTTGCGATTTGGGGCTTAGGTGCCCACAGGATTCGATTTGTGCCCTCCCTTGTATATTTACTTGGACTGTGTGTAATATTATGATGGGGTTTATATTGTAGTTCTTGTGTATTAACGTTTTCCATAGATTATGTAACCGAAAATGGAAAAGGTAGTCTACAGGATTCGTTCTTGCAACCTTAATGTAATTCCATTTTTCTTAATTTTTTATAGTGTGATGTGTTTGGTTTAATTATTATACAATGGATGTGATTTTATTTTAGATGGGACTATTCGATTTATGGCATACAATTTTATTATGTGGATTTATAATGTTAGGGCTATGGATTTTAGTTAGGAAAAGGAACTTGATTTTAGACCAATGAATGGTCATGATACTAACTCTGTTTATTTGCTTATGATGATGTTATTTTAATGGAAATGATTTAGTAGTTAGCGTGTATTGAAATATGTAGACCTTGGACGATCTTTTTTGGTTTTTATCTTCGATTTAAAATGGAATGTTTATAAATTGGGCTTTAGATATAATTATTGTATTAGTATATTATATTTGTATTTCTATTTTGTATCTATTAATATATATATTTCTATATGTATATTAGTTTA
>LPNX011066992.1:183556-193615 GCA_001517045.1 Pseudotsuga menziesii | reverse complement strand
ATAAATAAACGTTATTAAAAGACTTGGTATTGAATAAAAGATCATAATAGATTAGTATTATAATAATGATTATTATAATATAAAAACAATAAGTTTACAAACTACAGAATAAGATTAAAAAACCCTAAACTTATAGATCTTGCGACTAAGCAATAGTATAATGAAACAAATATAACTAAAAACATTTACAGCTGGGCTATTAAAATGAAACGCAGTAAGCATTCTTGTGTGTTTATCTTTTCATTACAGCAGTAAGGAATTACAAGAAGGGAAACCAGTTTTTCAAAGTATAAATAGAACGGAGAGTATACTCATTACAAAGTAATCACATAAGAATTGAATACTTGTTCATTTTAATAACCCATAACTGTAAATGCAAGGCCTATGGCCTGTAAAAACAAAAAGAAACGTAATACAGTAAAAGTAAGGCTCGCGGCCTGTGAAAACCTTTTTATACAGTAGTAACGCAACGGCCTAAGCCTGTAAATATTGTTTACAAAAACCCTGCAGTATTTAAAATCCGGTTTACATCCACGGCCGTAGCCGAAAAACTCTTTATAGAGTTAGGGTTATACCCTCAGCAATAACATTAAAACTAACAGCTCAAAAACCAGCAACCATCGCCATTCTTAAGCAGAGGAAAGTATGTAAATACAGCCTCGGCCAAGAGCTGTATATCTATTTTATCGCAGGGATTTACCCTGGTAAAACGATCTGAATAATCTACAGCTAAGAACAACATATCTCTGTATTATTTAATAACCTGAGCTGTAACCAAGATACACATGAAGGCGAGCCGCCAGTATAAATGTATTAAGAACAGTAAACACCAGGTTATAACCTGCTATGCTTTTAAAACCTAAACAAAATCTGCAAAAAGAGTCTTGCACTCGCGGCCGTGGCCAGAGGTTTTCTTTATAAAGAGATAGGGTTTAACCCTTGAATCTCATACCTAAAAACAAATAACATGAAAACCCTTGGACTACAGGAAAAAGAACTGCAACAACCAACTCTGAACAAATCGCTTAAGGGTTTCACACATTGTGATAAGCCGGGGAAGGACCAAGGCTTACCCGGGATTTGAAGCCGTAACATTAACTCTGGTGAACATGAAGAAGAGGACCAGATTCACCTGCACGGGGAAAGCATTGCACAGAGTTTAGTATTACCCTTTAAATGTAAAAGAAATAAGTTAACTGTTGTTTGCGAAAGAAAATCGAAGAATAAATTTCTTACCTGATAATAAACCCTCGCCGTGAAGCCTCAAACATTTTCCAGTGATTTGACAGAATGGGGTAGAAACCCAGCAGAGTGTAACAAATCTCTCTCACAGCCAGTTACTTGGACCAGCCAAGCCACGATAAAGTTTTACAAACGCTGAAAGGTACAGGAAATGGAGAAACTGTCACTAACCGAAGCTAGATAAACACCGGTGATCGGCAGAAGCAAACAAAACGATGGTAAGCACCTCTGAATGACCTCATAATGCAACTAACAGAGCTCTCGAGGAGTTGGAGCAACTATTGGAGCAAACGCAATCTAAACTTTTAATGGTTTGGTCCGAAGAGCTAGCAGAGCGGCCGAAGGCCAAGGGAAAAGAAAATAACATGCTAGGGTTCAGTCAACCCTTATATAACGATGGAGTGTGGCTGAGAAATGACCACGTAGCATGTTAATAATTTGTATGATGTTGGATATCATTCCAAAGTCCTCTACGTTGATTATTAAAAACCAAATAATCGCTGGAAAGTTCCAAAGGAGGTCTCGCATCATAGTCAACCTGCATATTATCATGAGTTACATACTTTAGCCCGAGATGTATATAATTTGCATGTTACATATAGTCTAATCCTTATCATTAGATTTTACATATGTCATGATATATATATGTATTGTATGCTAAGGAATAGTTAATCTCCAACGTTATAATTATACAAATAGCATATCATATTTTATTTATTTAAAAGCATGCTATAATGGAGTTATATACAACCTCGTAGCGCTAGCTTAGCATTTCCTAGGATAACAATAAACTATTGTAAATAATTTTGAACATAATTTAGTTGTAATAGTTTACAACTTAAGTGTTATCTTTTTGGATTTAAAAAGATAAGCCGTACTCATTGCTACTCTTGAGTATATGTTTTTAATGTTATTTTCTCTTATGTTAATAATAATATGTTGGGAAAAATGCTAGCATATAGTTTAGGTACTTGGGAGCTAAGGAGATAACTCCTTTTTGGTTTATGTCATAATATTGTTGGAGACAAATAGACATAACACTCTCCAAACTTAAAGTTTGAAGGAGGCTTCAAAGAAGGTTAGATTAGGAGGTGGTATCATTTCCTTGTTTGGTATTCTAGTCTGGAGTTTTCTTAAGAGATCAAACCAATTGGATCTAGGATTGGATCTTACAGTATACGTTTACCATCTTTTGATATCTGTGGAATATGTTAAACTTTCTAATAGACGATAGACTATTAACCATGGTAAGAATACATGAGGAGAAACACAATTTATAGATGCTGCAATAAGAATAACTATTAATTGATGTAAATAATATTTTCTCATCCAGAGGGAGATAAACAAAATGAATTCTAAGTACGAATTGTTATTATTATAACTTCGTCAAAAGAAAGAAGTCAGTCTATAAGACTGTAAACTCTCTAAATGGTAGCTGCCAAGTAAGATTTCATAAATACATTCTTCAGAATGGACACATAAAGATTATCGTTTTTGGAAAGCTTATTAATTGGTGACATTGGAAGGAATAGACCTTTACTACTATGTTTATAGACAAAATGCAGTTCTCTATCGCAAAAAGGAAAGTTCTTGTAGAAATTAAAAAGTAATACCTTGAGAAGTATGGTCTATCTATCTAGCATGATTATATCTTTTTACCAAAGCAAATTTATGCAGAAAACTAAACTAAAAACTTCAAAGACTTGTTAGCTTCGAACCACACTTTTACCTGTAGACCGGTAATAAAAAGGAAATGGATGCGTTAGCTCGAAAGCTAAGTAAGCCCAGCCCTTTAACGGCAAATCACCTTTTGTTGCAAACAGAAAAACATTCAGTAGCGGAAAAAGAAACTGATCTGCAAAGTACAGAATAATTTAATAGTTATTTAGATACATTTATAAAGACATAAACTAATTAATCAGTTAACAACTGCTTTTAATATGTTTTATGTTGTTTTTAAAAGTTTTAAATTTTCATAAATTTGGGGTTTTGACACATAAAGGGGACCATGGAATATGAAAATTCATTTCAGAAGAAACAAAAAGACAACCTCCCTTTGATAAAAAAAATCTGACATTTGAGCTACTCAAAGACTCCATATAATCAACAAATGGATCAATGAAGTTATAAGGAAATACCTGTTGCTGAAGATCAAAATATATCTGTATACCATTTTCCTCATAATGGCTGCCACTTTCAGCTACCTGCAAATTGAATTGCAAATATGGCTGCTCAATGTCTTTTACAGATTCAGTATGATTGATTTCTACACAACTTTGTTCCTCATCAAAATTTGATTCATAGTTGTCATACACCTGTTTGCTACTCCTTAAATCAACAAAAGCTGATGTAGGGATCTGCTCTTTTTCATATGAATACTCATCATGGATTAAGATATGTTCAAAGTGAATCAGTTGATGCTGATCCAAATCTAAAACTTTAATGTCTTCTCTTGGAGGTTCCACCGATATGTTAATGTCTTCATCTGGAAGTTCCAAATATAGAATTTTAATGTCTTCACCATACAATGGAGCATTCTGATCAATTTCTAAGGACACAGATTTCTGTTCTATGATGCTCTCATCAATTTTAATATCAGAATTTTGAAAAATTGCTTCTTGTGAAACAGAATCAGAGGAAGATAATAAATCTTCTTCTTTCTTTATATCATAACCATCGGCTTCATCCTCACTACTGGAAAAATCTGCTTCTAAACTCTGCATATATAATCCATATCCCCTACAACAATCCTCAAGAATGCACTCATCTGGGTATATCCTCTTATAATATGAATTAAAGGTATCATGAAAGTCTTTCAAAGAGGAAATACTGGAAGGAGGAAGATTTCTGTACCATTTTCTTGCAGAACCATCTAATGAATACATAAACATTTTCATCAATACGTCTTCATGATGTATATTCAGCTGATCCATGTATTGATGAAATTTAAGTACATGATATGACGGATTGTCCTCCTCCTCTTATCTGAATCGGGGAAGAAAATCTCCCCATTCATCCATGGTAGGTACTGTATTTGGAAAGCCAGGAATATCTGAGAAATTGAACGGAGCCAATCTCTGTGCCACCATGGTTTCCATACGCTTACACATCTTATAAAATTGCCTCTGGATTCTTCAAACATCGAGTCGCCCGATGAATAAATCTGTAGCCTAACTAACGCCCTGCTCCTGTTCACCATCAAGAGCTGGATCTGATCTTTGTCATTCTTTCCCGGGGAAGATTATCTTCACTCCTCCGTACCCGGCAATGGCGCCAGAAGATGTTATCCCTAAAGTTGAACCTAGACTACGGGATTCAAGCTTAAGGAAATATTTGTTTAAAAATGCATAAATAAAATAAAATCAAATTGGGAACACAGGCTGGTATCAAACCAGGGCCAATACAACCTTACAGTAGTAGAAGGTACTAGGATAGTATTACTTGTTTGTACAGTTTTCACAGTTTAGGTATGAAATCAAAAATCACACAATTTACAATGAACAGGGCTGGTATATATCACAGATGGGTAAATATAGGTATTCATAAGAAGATCAGAGCATGTGATAGGCTGGTAAATCAATGAGGGCTGCAAGACAAACTGTAGAGACCATATAACATAAAATACAATACAGCATTCAATAGCAAGGATTCTATGATCCTGAAAACATGAAGTGAAACTGTTACTGTGTATAAATATTTAAAGATAATTGTTCCTCTTGATAAGAATTATAGTAATGGAATATTAATTACCATATACTTAATAGAATTACCAGAGAAAAAATTCATGCAATACAGAAACAAATCATCATCATACTTCATTCATAAACAGAACCTGTTTGAAGCTGCAAAAAAGTTCATGCTATACAGATGTGCTTACAAATCATCAAGCATAGCTCCCAAAACTGCCAACCCCACAGTCCCTACGTTCTCAAGAAAGGAAGAACACTCTCCTTCTGCTTTTGAGCCTTTAGCTGGGACCTCTCCTCTCTCTCTGCTCTCGTTACATCCTTTTCTTTTATAAATTTACAATGCATTAAAACAGATCTAAAATAAAGGATCGAATCTACATGGAGATCTTTGATCTTACTAAACTGGGCTATGCTGTTGGAGATTCAAACCTCAATCTTTGTTCATAAGATTTGGATAATATCAATGATATGGATTTTGAGTCTTAAAATCCTGACATCTGTGCTATATTTTCCCTGAAAAGATGGACTTGCTAAAATTACTTTGCCACCTGGTATTCATAATTACCGTGTCATCCTTTTTCAAAATTCGGTGTGCAACAGAATCGCATCCTCTGGGGTGTCTTCGTGGCATTGAATAACACCTGTAGTTGATGCTGTCCACTCAGCATCCACAAACTTCAATAATGTCATCATACTTGTATCGAGCTCGTTCCTCTGGTGGATTATTAAGCACTAGGGCATGTCACCCAGGCTTATTAATTGCAGAAAAGATCGTTGTTAGAGATGAGTAATCATTGATCACCAGTGAATGGCTAAAACGTTGAAAATCGATCACTTTGATTGCTGATAAATGACAGACAATTTGTTAAATATTGGTAAACAATTCACTGATTTAATTTGGAAATTGGAGGTGTGGATCAAAGTTTATTGCCACGCCCTTCCTTCCAAATTTTCCACTACGACCAATTGGATGGAGGTAGTTTTCTGGCTGGGTATGGAGGTAGTTTTCTGGCTGGGTATGGAGGTCATAATTGATAACCAGCGAAACTTGTTGCACATCAATACCCCGAGCCAACAGGTCAGTTGTGATCAAAACACGTGGGGAACCAGATCGAAATTCCCTCATAATAATATCCCTGGTGTTTTGATCCATGTCCCCATGAGTAGCAGAGACAGTATGGTCACGAGCTCTCATCTTGTCAGTCAACCAGACAACCTTTCGCCTTGTGTTAACAGAAATAACACTTTGTGTGATTGCCAGGGTCTCGTATAGATCACACAGTGTATCAAGTTTCCAATCCTCCTTTTCAACATTCACATAAACGTGCTTGATACCCTCAAGCGTTAGCTCATCCCTCTTCACTAGAATCCTCACATGCTTACTCATAAACTTCCTGGTAATCTCAAGAGCTTCAAAAGGCATTGTAGTAGAGAAAACACCAACCTGGATCTTTAGAAGGGAGTAGCTGAAAAATATCATAGATCTTGTCCTTGAAACCCCTGGAAAGCTTTTTATCAGCCTCATCTAACACAAACATCTTTATGTAATCTGGGTGAAGAGAGTTCCTGCGCAACATGTCAAACACACGACCTGGGTTTCCAACAACAACTCCTTTAAAATTTAGCATTTTGCAGACATGACAGATAAGTCAAAATTTCTTCCTTGATGGATTGAATGTGTGTCATTACATCTTTTTCATGTTCCCATTAGTGTTGATCTTTAAGGAAAAGTTAGGTGCAAAGTATTTGATGTAATCATTATCATGAATTTCATTAGGAAGCTCTGTATCAAGAAGTACCCTAGTTTCCCCAGACCAACAACGAGCAACATTCTCTTTTTTGTAGCCTCCTCCCCTAGTAACCAATAGCGGCAAATTAAATTTCTTCACAAATCTCACACACTATGCATGAAAATCATAGTAGCACCATCGATGGATAGGTTAAAGAAACCAAGGCGATCCCCAGCAAGTGAATCAGCTTTACATTGAAGAACAATGGTGCCAGGTGGGTATATTTCAACAACCTTGGAAATAATAGTTTTGAAAAGTCGCCTAAAACTAGCATCATCAATTCCATCTTTGAGAGGGATATTAATAGCATAATATTTTCCTTCTCTTTCTTCAACCTCCTTAACATCTCCCATTCCAGGGAAAAACAAGTCACCATACTTGTGAAAGCTCACTGTCATCACCCTATTAGTAAAATAAAAATAAAAAAAGCTTCCTCAACTCCATCACCATGGTGGACATCAATGTCAATATAGAGAATTCTGGTGTGATGTTTAAGCAACTCCAAAATCCCCAGTACCAAGTCATTAATATAACAGAAACCTGATGCCTCACACTTTTTAGCATGGTGAAGGCCGCCAGACCAATTTATTACAATGTCACAACTTTGATTGTTCAGTCTGTGAGCAGCATCTATAGTGCCACCGGCATAAATCTAACAAAACTCAAAGAGGTTCTCAAATACAAGACAATCTTCTCCCATATTATATCTTATTAGCTCCTTAGTGAACATGTGCTGGGTATCAGGTGTTATTCGATGCAAGAACTCCACATAGTCTACTGAATGAAACTGAGCAAGTTCCACTGGGTATGCTTTATGTGGTCGATAGATCTCCATCTTCTTGTGAAGCTCATAGGAAAGCACTAGATGGTGTGTCATGCACAGTCGATGTGGCTTCATAGGATTATTTGGACCAAAGTAGACACTTCCCACATCCCCATATGTACATTCTGCCACCAGAAATCAATATGCTGCAAGCTCACAATATGCTACCAATTTGGAAGGACGCTGCCAGTTTGTAAAAAATTCACCCTGTAACACATACTCTTTTGCACATACATGGGTTCTTAGTTGATGAATGGAAATTTTAATTATTTTAGGTAACCAAGGGAATCATAAGGGGAAGCAATCAATCATAAAACATAAAACAAAATCAAAATTAATACAACAAAAACCAATCCAAATCAAAATTTCAAAAATAAGTAGGATGAACAACCCTAGAGATAACACTAGGGTTTGCAGACAAGCTAGGGCTCCTACATGCATGCACATTCACAATTTGGACATTTACATAATCTACTTATGCACATTTACAATGCACACTCACAATTTGGACATTTACTTATGCACATTCACAATTTGGACTGGGTTGTCCGAGCTTCGAACCGAATGAAAGCCACGAGTACCAGGAATAGTCTTGCATTCCCATGAATGTGAAAGATCTATGTCTACCACCTCCCAAAAAAATCTCTCCACATGTCTCTTTCTTGTGGATTCTACTCGCATAGCTGATTCCTCTCCCATTACTGATGTGCACCATCGGACTATAGATTGCGCATTTCGAATAGTAGATTCTGTAGATAGTTTCAATTCCTCTCTTCGTAGCGATGTTTTGACACATACTTCGGCTCCATCATGCTCTCCTTTACCATGCCCAGTCTCGAAATAGTTCCACATATGTGGCACTTTGTGGTTTTTATGCAATGAACACAACCATTGAAATATGCGTGCATTTTTTTAACTAACCAGCACATCCATCAGACCAAATCCAGTGTCGATCCATCTGTATGTTCCTTGCCTTCAATTGATCATAGAACATGATGAATCAATGACGTACATAGTGGAATTCATGGCACCTATCATCACTTACGTAGAAGTGATATTCCTTCAGAATTTCTCTTTGCTCTTCAGTGCTATTTGGGCCATGCCTATATGTGATATGGACCATTAAGGAAACCTGCTCATAGTGATAATACTAACTTTGGATCTCATTTTGAGGTTGCAGAGTGTAGTTCTCGGCCAAAATCAACTACTGAAAGTATTTTACCATGAGGAAATGTGTCTCTGCATACTCTAAAATTCGCATCCTGCCATCGTGCCAAGTGGACATGCTGAACATATTGACGTGTCTTTTCAATAAATTCCTTAACGAAGACACTAACTTGTATCTGTTGACACAAAATGATCTCAACATTAGTTTTTTTGGGCAAGTAACGATTGAAATGTAACTGTCCAAACATAAATTTATTGATATTTATGCAAACTTGAGATGTCACCAAATGTATCTTTTTGTTTTCTTTCCCTGGAACTATTTCATAGCTGATATATTTGAAACTTTTCATGTCTATTACCATATTGCCAAATTCACTGTCTCCACTCTCATGCATACATTGGCTCAATAATCTCATTCTAGCACAGTTGGAGCATGTTCCATCCAAACAAGATTTTGCATAGTATGTTTGCCCCTCAGGCCTATTGCACATGATGCTATGAATGAATTCTCTTGATGAAGTCAGTGGTATTGTCAGCGAGCAATCCTGCACAAGGTTAGTATGCAACACATGACGAATGTATGAAAATGTTTCATAGTAATATTCATATTCTACATGATATCTACAACAACAAGTGTTACAAAGAGTATTTATTCTAACATACCAGGGCTTACATTTCTCAAAAGATCTCTGCCCCAAGTTTAATTCCTTATGTTCATTCCTGAATCTCTCGTATAGTTCTATCTGTGTTATATCAAGAAGATGTTTAATATGGGGTTCACGATCCTTTGAACCCATTCTCACTTTTAGTACATCCTTCCGGTTTGAAGAAGGCCTTGTGTGATCATGCCAAAAACTATGCACTAGTCCCTTTACTGCATCAACAAGCTTCATGTCACAACGTGGCAACCAACCAATAAAGGCCCAAAAATCTGTCTGATCGGGTGTGTCAATATCTTCTCTTCTAATAGAATACCTACTGAGGGTTTTTAAATTCAAATTAACTATTTTTCATGTAGGCTTGAGAAAACCAAGGAGCTTGGTGTTCTTATTTACAATTGCTTGTGACAACACATGACGAGCCGCATTGCGTTCCTTTCAGCGTGTCTTCTTACCAATTTTACTAAGGGCATCTACTAAGCTTTTAACTATATGAGAACTTGGTCCAGAATTCCTTACCATTTTTATCCCTAACTTTTCCCTAACAATATTCATGCTCCTAGATTTCAACAATGATAAAAATAATCTACATTTATCTCCATCAGATTTAGAATCTAAATATTTATCAAGTATCTGTTGAGTTTGATAAGCAATACTACGTTTAGATAGTGTACCTTGAATGGAATTGA
>LPNX011066992.1:147198-178999 GCA_001517045.1 Pseudotsuga menziesii | reverse complement strand
AAGAGGTTGCAGTAGGTCACTAGTGGAAATCCCTAGGCATCGTTATGTACCAGATCCCTCTCTCCATCACCAATCATTGTACAATTAGTAACTAGTTTAACACTAATAATTCTAGTAGTAATAGTATACACACACATTCTATATCATTTGTGTGATACCAATTGATGTATTTTAGATTAATGAACCCGCAAACCTTATGTTATATGTGGAGTGTACACCAACTTGAAGAATAGAAGCATTATGATCCCAAGCATTATGTCAAAATTATGTTGGCGCTATTTTTTGGTTTCACATATTGCACACGCGATTTATATGAACATAACGCGCTCGCGTTTTGTGTTTATATAACGCGCACGTGTTTGGTAGTGTTAAAACGCGCGTGCGTATTGTTAAATTCAAATTTTTATTCCCTCCAAATGATAAGGCCGAGCCTCCACCCATGCTTTCATGGAATTCCTATTCCTATGTGTCTGCTTTGTACTTTGCTTCGGATTAACATGCCTGTGCCTTGGAGTATGGTAAACCATGGCAAATTCAACATTATATCCATATTTTCAATATGCTCGTGTTTAACGGTTCGTCTGATTGTGCTGCACACCTCCATTTTTTATGAGATTTTAGAAATAGATATGGTTTTTTTTGCAGATTCTAAATATGTAAATTTTAACAAGAATACATAATTTTTTCTATTTTTTTCTTATTTATCTTCTGTCATCACTCCTCAACACAAAAAAGACACTGTTAGTGTTTCTCCTATAACGTATTCAATTCTTGATAACTTCAAACAAAAATTGTATGGTGCACAAGTAGACACTAACCTCTACGTTCTATCAAAACCCCATTTCATGATTTTTGCATTAAGACCTTCAAAGGCTACACCCACAAAACACGTAGTATTTTTGAGGTTTTCTCACTTAGACAATTATAAAAATATTATAAAATTACTAATTTAATTTTCGAAAAATAATGCCGCACTAGTGCTATGGGTTCTCTACATGGATGTCAATTTTTGTAGCTTGATTCGATCATTTAGGCCCTCAAAGGCTGCACCCACAAAAACATATACCTTATAATTTCCCTGAAAAATAAAAAGTGCCTGTTAGGAAAAATGAAATTTGACATAGCTATGCAAATTTTCGATACATAAAAGTTATATATTCGGAAAGGTGATTCAATTTCCTACATTTCATGTTTTTTACTCAATGCAAGATATTTTGCATAAGTATCTCAAAAAATCCAAGTAAGTTGAGGGATGCCTGATTTTTCAGGTTTCTATTGCATCTAACGTGCACAAAAAGGTCCCTCATCTTCTTGCACAGGCCCTCAAGGAAAAGTCATGATTTGAGTTGAAGTTAAGCTAATAGTTGTATCACCAATGGAGTTAAGATAATAGTTATATCTAATAATTGAATAGTTGAAGCTCAAGTTTATTCATGATTGGAGTTGAAGTTAAGCTATCATCAACAAAGTTAAGCTAATAGTTGTCTCTAATAATAAAATAGTTGAAGCTCGAGTTTATTTTTTCCAACTATCATGGAGTGTAATTATCAGATATTAACTAACTATTTTTTTAATTTTTTTGTGACCATTAATTATGAATTTTGGATGATCCCAATCTATCTCGAAAGTACACTTTTCTCATTCTCATGAGTAGGTGAAAAAAGCGAATCTATTGGAACTATTGGAAAGTACACTTGTCTCATTCTCATGAGTAGGTGAAAAAAGCGAATCTATTGGAACTATTGGAAAGTACACTTGTCTCATTCTCATGAGTAGGTGAAAAAAGCATAGATTGTAGTCCACACCAAAATTCTAAGATAAAAATACTACAATTATATTACATAGGAATGAGAACATAACTAGTGTACTTTATTTTCAAAATTCCGTTGATATTTAATAATTAGATGTTTCTATCTAAGAATTTTGGGGAGGACCACCATTTATGACTTTTCATCTATGGACAAGATTGAGACAAGTGTAAAATCGAGATTGCTTTTATTCAAAACTCATAATTAACAATTTCAAAAAAAATATATAGCTCACTTAAAATGTGATAAGTACAATTAGTAATACTACTTTTACTTGAAATGTAATAAATTAGCTTAATTCCAATGATTTTACAACTATTACGTTAACTTCAATTTTAATCACAATTATATTAAATAACAATTAAAATTACATTAACTCTAATTATAATACAACTATTAGATTAACTCCAAACTTAATATAGCTCTAAATATATTCCTAATATATTAATTTTATTAATATGATATTCCTAACTTATTAATATAGTTGTTGCTAATATAACCTTTTTTATCACCGAAAATATAACCATACAAAAGTTTTTCTACGCTACGTCTAAGCTATTCAAATTATAATATGGGTTTTTCATCACGAAACACGGAGGTCTATTATCTCGCGGGCCTTCACCCTGGAGAAAAACCAAATCTATTTATATGTTCAGTTGATGAAATGATATTTGCGGATAAAAAGTTACGACTGTTTGCATCGCAAATTCGTTAGCATGATTTTGTGTACCCATAATAAAAAACTTATGAATAATTTTATATAATACAAATATAAAAAATGGGCTTTAAAATGTGAATAATAATTTGAAATCTTATTGTAAATATTTTTCCAGCTTTAGTTAATAAATTCTGGTTATAACTATTTTGATTTTCTTTTAAATATATAATCATTGTTGAAATTGTCAAAAATCTCAGGCACATGAGTTATAAAAAACCAACTTAACTTTCAATTTATATGTAAAATGGTGAATGTATATTCTCTGTTTATATGGCAGTGCGATGAATGATGCAGTTCAAACAGGGAGGAACATACGTACTATTATTATACGAGCTTAAAAAGCCAATATACCATTTTGATTTGCAAGTCTGGAATCTCTAATGGATATATTGTTGCATAATCAAGTTTTAATACATTCATTTTTTCACGCTTCTTTGTTAAGTCACTCAATGACATAAGACATTATGGTTTTGTTTCCTGACATTATGAATGTATTGAAACAATGACATAACACATTAAACTTGCTGCCATGAGCATAAGTCTTTGGTTCTTGTTTAAGGGGAAGGAATTATTTGATGTAACAGAAGATACAATCTTGTCTATGTTGCCGGTTTCTATGTCCAGTTCAAGTGAAATAAAATTGGTGAGCCCTTTTGACAATTGGTGGCATGTGTTTAGCTAACCAGTTTATTTCCTATTGTTCGATTTCCATAGGTTCCTTTCGAGTTGGAAGGACTCTGGACACATGCATATTTTAAACTAATAGATATTATCAATGATATGAATTCATATCCATCATTTCTTGTGATCGACTAGGCTATTGACAATCAAACAATCATAAATTTCAAAAAGAGAATATTATCTTTTGAAGATACGGAATTACTGGTGGTCAATCCAATTGATCCTTTGGAAGGAAATAGATACGTTGAGCAAGTAAAGAATGAAGGACAAGAAGGATACATGGATAATATTTCCAATATTTCCTCTGCAATGAAAGACTACATCAACCCGACATATAATGGTAAACTAAGTTGAAGAAGTATTAGTTGTTGTTCATAGGACTTAGGAGAAGCTTTGGAGAATTGGCAGAATCAACTACATGAAGTATAAATGCAGAAGTATGCAAGAATCACAGAAATCTTTGTGACGGGTAGGTACTGATGTATGTGATCTAACTATGTTGGAAGAATTACCTAGTTTAGATACATTTCCTACATATTTTCAAAACAAAGTATTGGAACATCAACACGTGTTAGCCTTGGAAGTCTGATTGAAAGATTCACCCACCAGATGGTCGGTTTCTCATAAACAATCTATTTGGGAATGGTCTCAATGTCGTTGACTACTAGAAATCAGATTTGGTGAAAATGTGTCTTATACTGGATATAAATATATGGTATTGATGAATCCTGTTGACCACATTGAAAATTGTCACGCAACATCAAAGACATGTGTGCGAGAGGAATGGGTTCATCAATTCATACATACATTGTACATGATACCAAGAAATTGGTATACGTCGGTTGAGATACGACAAGGAACTATAGAATGTGAAGAGATAGCTAGTAGTTTCATAGATACTTTTAGGTTTGGTGATGATAATCCACCGATTGATATTGCTATATAAGTAATCAAAACCAATATTTTTGAAGATATGCCTATTTTGATGTCATGTTTTTGTTAGAGTAGTGCGACGGTTCATAATTGGATGGATTGTTATAACATAATTGATGAGCCTGAAGATGGTGATCCAGATGATATATATATTCTTGAATATAAGGGCAGTCGAGTAGTAGAAGGATGAGGCTTTTCAAATGATAAATGTCTAAAGCCTCTCAAATTAAAAAAGAAGAAGTGAATAACGGTTCTCTAGAAAACCTGAAATTTTACAATATTGGAGACTATTGGGATGATGAGACAACAGGGAAGATTACAAATTTAGTGCATGAATTGTAGGATATATCCCCAACTAAGTTGTCGGAAATGAAGGGGATTATTTGTGATCTAGGAGAAATGAAGATCCTCGTGAAGCCATACACAAAACCCATTAAGAAACCACCGTATAAACTAAATCCTAGATATAAGGAGAAGGTCAAAGCAGAATTAGACAGAATGCTAGACACAAGAATTATAGAACATTTCGAAAATTAGAATGGATTATCATTATGGTTGTTCAAGACAAGAAAATTGGTGAAGTTTGTATTTTTATTGACCTGCAGAAATAGAATGATTCCTACGTGTGTGATCCAATTCCTACCCCTTTCACAGATGAAGTATTGGAGAGAGTAGGAGGGAAAGAAGTGTATTCATTTACTGATGGATTCTTTGGGTACCATCAAATAAGTATTTCGAAAGAATATCGATACAAAACAACCTTAGCAATAGAATGGGGTTGCTTCCAATATACAGTAATTCCATTGAAAATCAAGAATGTTCCTGCTATTTTTTTGAGAATAATAGTAGCTTCTTTTGAATAATTTATCCATAAATTTATTGAGGTATACTTTGATGATTGGATGGTCTATGGGATAATTAAATATCATATGAAAGTATTAGAATTATATTGGATAGATGTAGACAATTCTAGATTTCTCTCAATTTGAAGAATCGTATTTTATGTGCTCCCTTTGGTACCTTGTTGGTTCATATTGTGTGTCAAGAAGGAATATTGGTGGACCTTGCAAACATTGCAATTATTGTTGAATTACCCCCACCCACATTAGTTAAAAAACTAAGAAATACGTTAGGAAATATTGGGTATTAGAGAAAATTTATCTGGGGTTATGTCGAGGTCACATCTCCAATGGAAAAATTGTTGAAGAAAGATGTTAAATTCCAATGGAAAGAGCAGCTTCAAAAGAGTCTGGATATCCTCAAAGACAATATGGTCTCATCTCCTATATTGGTATTTCTATATTGGCAAAAAGAATTTCATGTACATGTCGATGAGTCATCTTTATTTCTCATCATTGTACTTGTGCAACCAGGTGAGGGTTCTCTTGATCACCCCATTGCATTTGCTAGTAGAAAATTGTCGACAATAGAAATAAATTACATGACGACTAAGAGGCAGGGAATTGCAATGGTATATTCTCTCCAGAAATTTCAAAATGATTTGTTCAGTAGTCATTCCAAGATGTTTACAGACCCTTTTTCATTAAAATACTTGGTAAATAAACTAGTGTTGGGGGGCAATATTTTTCGATGGGTTCTCCTATTCCAACAATTTTATTTTGAGAATATTGTCAAGTCGGGATGACTTAATGCAGGACCTCGCCACATTTTGAAGATAGAGAGAAGATGAGAACCTACTAGTCTAGATGACAATCTTCCAAACGCACAATTGCTTGTAGTCAAAATGAATGATGATCACTACAAATATATTGTACATATCTTAACTACATGATATGCACCAAAAGGATTCAGTACAACACAAATGAAGCAATTAGTTGTAAAAGTTGCAGAGATCCAATTGATCGCTGGGAAACTATATAAGATGCGACTAGATGAAATGCTATGTCATTGTGTCTTGGAACATGAGCTACTGATGGTGTTGAATGAAGCACATATTGGTGTTGCACGAGGCCACTATGGAGGAAAAGAAACATCATGTAATATTTTATAGGAAATATTATGGTGGCTTACTCTTCACATAGCTGATAGGGATTATTGTCTCAAATGCGATAGTTGTCATCAAGCTAGAAAATCGTCGTGATGAGATGAAATGTCGCTAGTACCACAAATAACTTTGTAGGAATTTGATAATTGGGTTGTTTATTTGTGGGTCCAATTAACCGACTAGAAAAATGGACAAGCGCATGATATATAACCACTGTGACAGACTACTTAACCAGATAGGATGAAGCAACGCCAATTCGAAACTGTATTGCTGTGAATACTGCAATATTTCTATTCAACCATGTTGTAATGAGGTTTGGATGCCCAAAAAATTTCATAAGTGACCAAGGTACACACTTTGTTAATAACCTAATTTAAAAACTAACTAAGGAGTTTCATATTCCACACCGAAATACAATGCCATATCACCAACAAGCAAATGACACTGTTGAATCATTTCATAAAATCTTAGAGAATGCATTGACTAAAATATGCAATGTTCATAGGGATGATTTAGATCACAAGATACCTGCAGTCTTATGGGATTATCACACCAAATGAAAAAATATGACATGACATGCCCCATTCATATTGGTTTATGGACAAGAGGTTGTTATCCCACTATAATATATCGTACATAGTCTCAGAATCGTCGCAATTATAGAGATGACAAATTTTGGTGCAATTGAAGAAATATTCTCTTAACTGGTATAGTTGTAGGAAGATCGCTTTATATCATGCTATCATCAATATGTCGAGAAGGAGTTATAGAAGGCTTGGAATGAATGATATATCAAATTCAAGCAATTTCAGATAGGTGATTTTGTCCTCCTATATGGCAGTAAATTTTTAAAACATCCTGGAAGAGTTCAAACGCATTGGTTGGGACCATATGTTGTTATCTATATCATTGATGGTGGTGTGGTCTAGTTACAAAAATTAGATGGTACAACCTTTGATGGGTTGGTGAATGGAAGTTGGCTGAAATCTTATCAGGATAGTCGTACTTCGCTCGGCTGAAAAGGTAGTGACTATATAAAAAAAATTAAGTATTATACAATTATACTTTTATCACAAGTTTAAATTTTGTCATAGACTATACTTCTGTTGCACAATAAAAACCTATTGCAAGTTACCATTGGAGTGAAGTTAAGTTGAATAGGCGGTATATTTTAGCGGCATGCTTTTTGGTCACATATGTCATTAATGCCTAATAAATACCTTCTTTTATTATTAGTAACATGATGTCTATAATGATAATTAATCAAAATGATTGGAAAGATTGCTCCATGTGACACGATTAGTTGCCACCTTTTCCATTTATTGCAGACCCACGTGGTTAGATGATTTTTGTATGTGACACCCTATTTCAACATCGAATGGAAGTTTGTTGATTCATTGTATCAAAATGTGAACTCTCTTGAGCCAAAATATTTGTGTGCAAGCTAGTCAAAGTTGCATGTTATTATCATTGAGATCGATGAGTCAAGCAAAAGAACTATCTAAGGATCAGGTATGGATATTCCCATAGCCATACCCATTTTTGAATAAGCACCATAGGTTGCATTGCGAACCATTCCTGTTAATCCACCAAGAAGGAAACAAATGGCTGGTTGACAAGTTTTTCCTGAGTAGAGGTTCAAATCAACACACATTAATGATGGCTAAGGATCTCGCTCAGTGAAACTTTTTACTCGATACATTCCACAAGAAAAGGATGATGCCCCTAATGTATTCATTCAAAAGAATGTTAAGTACCCACTGATCAATCCATCTATCTCAAAAGGTGTGCATACCACGTCCAACATTTTGCCAAATTTGAAGAATCTTTCATTTGTAGATCATGATTTGCATAAGTTTGCTCAAATGATCATGTCATTGTATATTAACTCTGCTTAATTGGCTGAAGGAGGGCCTATTCATCTCATTCCTATGGAGTGGGTTCGAGGACTGAAAAAGTAAGGAATTTTGTTGGTGATGCATATGCCACATTTTGGACGTGCTGCAAAAGTCAATACATGTGTAAAAAACTATTGTTTTACTTCCATGGAGACTGTATCTGGCTAGATCACTGCATTTCAGTGGATCGACTAGATTTATGCAATCACTGGCCTTCCTATTGTAGGGGTAGACCCAATGTCATTCTTTGCAGGAAAGGAACTGGACCCCGACCAAATCAGCCAAATGAAAAAAATATAATGTTACAAGAGATAATAACGGCTTCTATATTTCGTCTATCAATGACATGGGTGTTCGGTTCGCATCAAAAGTGGTCTCCAGCAAGTTGCTCAGAAAGATGTGACCGGACCAGTGCACTATGGGTACCATTGCTGCAACAGAGTAGTGTGTTGGTGGTATGTAGATGAATTGGTCTACCTATTTGTTCAACGAACTATTAGCTGATGCCATCAAATTTCTTTGAGTGGTCAATATCTTACCAGCCTCTCTCCAAAATGCAATTCTTAAACAATAATGCAAATTGCCAATGTCTTTAATTTCAAATTTGTGAGACATATGACTTTTAATATATGCAATTAACTGATATGACACACCTATAATAATGAGATCATTATCATATACACATATGAAGCAAACATTTGCTTCTTTATCTTTATTAATGTAGAGGCTTGAATCATTTTTCTTTTCATAAACCCTTGTTATTTAAAGAAAGAATCGATCTTCTTATAACACGATCTAGGGGCCTGTTTCAATCCATAGCTGCTCGTGTCCTTTCTGCACAAAACCGTCATGATGAACTAAATATAGTTCTTATTTTAAATCACCATTCAAGAAAGCACATTTAACATCTAACTCATGTATTCTCCAATTCTGTTTTATAGCTAATGCAACAAGCAATCTAATTGTGTTTAACTTAGCTATGGTTGCATATGTTTCTTCAAAACCAATTCCCTCTTATTGAGAATAACCCTTTGAAACTAGTATTTCCTTAAGTTTGTCAATACTACCATTAGCTTTGAAGTTATATTTGAAGAGCCATTTAGAGTCTATGGGTACTTTATATGTGGGAAATTCTACTAATTCCCATGTTTTATTCTCATAATTGAATTATACTACTCATTCATATAATTTACCCATTCTTCTTTATATTTGGATTGATCATAATTCAGTGGTTCTATGACATTCATTACATTAGTCATCAATGCATAATCTCTAAACTTTATAGAACGATCAATTTGTCGATTTGACCTTCTAGGTATTACAATACATGTTAGAGTTCCATCCATGATTCTTTTGCTTTCTAATGTTTCTTTATCTGAGTTGGTATCACTCATATTATCACCTTGTTCCTGAACCTATTGTTGTACCTACATTTTTCGAACAATTTTATGTATTTTGACATTATCATCTAAGATCTGACCTTCATCAGAATTATCAACCTGTGAATTATATCTATATTCTCATGAAACACACCATCCCTACTTGCAACGTGAAGCATGATCTTGACCACATTAATTTATTTTCTTGTTTTCTAGAAGCAACAAATGACACCCATGCTATTTGTCTTTGAATCAAATTCTTCCAATTCGATGCTGCAGGTAGTTTGAATGTTCATCCCATAATACCTTTGAAAGGATAGTTGAAGAGAGCCTATAAAAATATATGCAACATTGTAATCAATGATCTATTTCATTTTAAAATTCAGTATACCATCTCAACTCTCAAGTGCAAAAGGCTTGGCAAAATCTTTTCACGCGCTTTCTTTTATACGATCTCAAATTTCAAGATTAAATTGCTTGGCTAAAGCTTTTGACGCGTCTGAAAATAGGATTGCATTTTCATTTATGTAGAGATAGAGGTACCCATGTTTATCCAAGTTATCCAGCTTTGGATTTAGAGGCTCAACTCAATTCTGAAATGGACGCAGGTCATGAGGTTGTGGGAGAAGTAATCGGTGCAATTTTAATGTTCTCTGTGGATGATATATCTAAAAGAACTGGTTTCATGAGGCCTTCTATGCTCGTAACCCTAGAACGGGTGTTGGAAAACAGCACACTGGAGGCCATAGTGAATGCAGCATCTAAATTGGCAAACGATAGAATTTTCACGACAGAAATTGGAACGAGAGAAGGAATCACATATGGACTACTGAAGCTGTTAGAAGAAAATATATATTCTTCAGCGATTAAGGCCATCCTGAAGGCATTATTTCATCTCTGAGACATGATTAAAAATAGATCGAAGATAGCTAAAGAAGGTGTCGTTCCTCGTTTAACTGAGCTTCTTCGTGGTTCAGACACAACAATTTCAAAGCAATCCTTGGTGCTTTTGAAGGCACTTTCAACAGTTTCAGAAGGTAGGTATTCTATACTGGGACATGCCCTAGCCGTACCGAGTATTGTTAGAATCTTGTTGGTGGTGTCTGATACTAATTACGCACCTAGGATTTTATTGAAAGTCTGCTCCAATTTTCCAGAAGAAGAGATATTGATAGAAGTTGTCCGGATGGGAACCCTAAAGAGACTCATTTTTTCTTTTGTAGATGCGGGACTGTTTGTTATAATTTTATAATCTGTTTAGTAATCAATATCAGTTATTTGATTACAGGACCTAGAACTTTCAGATTCTTTACCAACATCATATAAAGCGGAATTTGAACATTAATGAATTTATTACCTGACTCCATTTTTTTTTGTAGATATTTGACTGCTTCAGATCTTCAAATCAGTAAACCCTTTGCTTCAATCTTCAGCAGAGTAAATCCTCAGCTTCATCCTTCTTTAAAATAGAAAGCCTGTTTCTCTCTCTTACCCTATTCCAATACACTCTTTCAGATATCAATCGATGGGTATTCTAAAGGTTCCTTTTATGGGTGGAGAGAGGACCGGTTTCCCCAATACCGTTATTCTCCACGTTCCCATCATAGTTGGAGACCATTCCCCTGAATTCGTTAGCAAGAACTCCGTGAAAACGTAACTGCTTCCAGCACATGCGTCTCATCATGTGGGTCATTAAAAACTGATTTAGAAAATTAGTCTTACATTCTCCCACTTGGCACATATGATAGATTAATTTTACAGTTTAATAGATTAGACATTAGATGCGCCATAAGTCATATTCATCTTGGTTTTCAGTGGGTCCTCATAATATTATAATTAAATAACCTAGTAATGCGAGTCATGACGGTTCCATGTCAATAAAACAACATAGTCCCTTTCATGTACCACAACATTAGTAACCTATTTAATTAGTCTGTAAGAAAGGAGTGTGTTCATAAGGTCCAACAATAATGTCCCTCGTTAGAGACTATTCATGTCATCATACATTTTATTCTCATACATGTACGTACACATTTAGAACATAATGTATCAAACAGAAAAATATTTATTAAGATCTCAAAGTGTCAAACAAAACAAATAGCATAATGTGATTTATTTCATAAAAATAGCAACTGTTATGTGCTACGTTCAATACCCATTCTATTAACATGTTCCTTAAATGTCTTTGGTGGTAATCCTTTTGTCAATGGATCTGCAACCATGAGCAGTGTGCTTATGTGTTCAATTGACACTCGTTGTTTCTGAACTTCTTCTTTAACGGCAAAGTATTTCAGTTCCATGTGTTTAGCACCATTAGAATACTTGTCATTCTTTGAGAAAAATACAGCTGCGGCGTTATCACAATAAATACTCAGCGGCTTAGCAATAGAGTCGACAACCCCAAGTCCTAAGATAAAATTTCGCAACCACAATCCATGAACCGTGGCCTCAAATCATGCCACAAATTCAGCTTCCATAGTGGATGAAGCAGTGATGGTTTGCTTCGCACTTTTCCATGATATTGCTCCTCCAGTTAATAGAAATAAATAACCAAAAGTGGAGTTCCTATTGTCAACACATCCAGCAAAATCCAAATCTGAGTAGCCAATCACCTCTAGATTATTAGACCTCCTAAATGTGAGGATGTAATCCTTCGTTCCTTGCAAGTACCTCATCACTTTCTTTGCAGCTTTCCAGTGATCCAATCCAGGATTAATTTGGTATCTTCCCAACATACCAACTGCAAAACTGATGTCTGGTTTAGTGCAAGTCTGTGCATACATTAAACTTCCTACTGTAGAAGCATAAGGAATTCCTTCCATCTGTTTTCGTTCCCATTCATTCTGTGGACATTGCATAAGGCTGAATTTATCCCCTTTCTGAATAGGGGCATCACCAGCTGAACAATTATTCATTCTGAATCTTTCTAGAACTATTTCAATATAAGCCTTCTGAGACAATCCTAACAATCTACGTGATCGATCCCGGAATATTTCAATTCCTATCACGTAAGATGCCTCGCCCATATCTTTCATTTCAAAATTCATAGAGGGAAACTTTTTGGTTTCATGTAATAAAGCAAAATTACTGGTGGCAAGCAATATGTCATCAACATACAAAATCAGAAATATAAACTTACTCCCACTAACCTTCAGATATATACACCGATCAACGGTGTTTTCCTTAAATCCAAAAGAATTAATGGTATTATGAAACTTAAGATACCACTGTCAGGAAGCGTGTTTAAGTCCATATATTGATTTCTTAAGTTTGCAAGCCAGGTGTTCTTTTCCTTTAATGGAGAAATCCTCAGGTTGATCCATATAGACTTTTTCCTCTAAAATCCCATTCAGAAAAGTTGTTTTCACATCCATTTGGTGCAGTTCTAAATCGTAATGAGCTACCAATGCCATAATGATTCTAAGTGAGTCCTTCTTGGACATAGGAGAGAAGGTCTCTCTATAATCTATGCCTCCTTTCTGAGTGAAACCTTTGGCCACAAGTCTAGCTTTATGTTGTTTGATATTACCCTTAGAGTCACGTTTGGTCTTAAAGACCCATTTGCAACCAACTTTCTTGTATCCTTCAGGCAATTCAATGAGATCCCGGACTTCATTTTGGTCCATTGATTTCAATTCATCATTCATGGCATTAATCCATTTAGCAGAATCATTACTTTCTATGGCTTGTGAAAATGAAACCGGATCCTTACATGTTCCTACATCAAAATCTGATTCTTGTAGATAAACCACATAATCATCTGAAATAGCAGACCTCCTTTCCCTTTGACATCTCCTTAATACTACTTCTTGTGGTCCATCTACCATTGGTTCATCGGTGACAGCCTCATTATGGAGTGGTGGTTCATTAATTTGTTGTTCAATGTTGTCAGGTTGTTTATCAATGATAGGAACAACAATTTCCTTTGAAGCCATAGGTACAGGAACTTGTACCCTAACTTCTTCGATAACCACATTTTGTGATTTATCACTCCCACTGACTTCACCATTTTCAATGAATCTGGCATGACCGGTCTCCACAATTCTCATACTATGATTAGAGCAATAAAACCTATACCCTTTGGATTTTTCAGGATAACCAATAAAATAACCACTGATCGTTCTAAAATCCAGTTTCTTTTCATCTGGATTGTACAATCTAACCTCTGCTGGACAACCCCAAACATGTAGGTGTCTTAAACTCGGTTTCCTTCCTCTCCACAGTTCAAAAGGGGTTTTTGGAACTAACTTACTAGGAACCCGATTTAATAAATATGCAGTGGTCTTAAGAGCATACATCCACAATTACTTGGGTAAATTGGAATTACTTAACATACTCCTAACCATATCCATAAAAGTTCGATTACACCTTTCAGCTACACCATTCTGCTGTGGCGTTCTAGGCATAGTATACTGTGCACATATGCCACGCTTTTCAAGGAGTTTAGGAAATGGGCTAGGGCACTGCCCTGTTTCATCATACTTTCCATAGTATTCACCACCTCTATCAGATCTGATGATTTTCACTTTTCTGTCTAATTGCCTTTCAACCTCAGTAATATATACCTCAAGGGCATCCACCGATTGAGATATTTCATGCAGCAAATAGACATAACCATAGCATGAAAAATCATCAATAAAGGTGATAAAATACTTTTCTCCACCAAAAGATGGATTGTCAAAAGGCCCACAAATGTCTGTATGGATAATCTCAAGAAGCTCAGTACTTCTTGTGACACTTTTTCTGGAGTGTTTGATTTGTTTTCCCTTAATACAATCTACACACACTCCAAGATCAGAAAAATCTAAGTTCAAGAGAATCCCATCTTTTACTAATCTAAGTAACCTTTCTCTGGAAATATGTCCCAGCCTTTTATGCCACAAGCACAAGGAATTTTCATTCATGAGACTACGTTTAATACCAACATTATGATGCAGGGTAAGAATAGTTTCAGCAGATTGATTATCAAGTTTTAATTTGTACAAACCATCAGAAAGAATGCCCGAACCAACAAAAGAGGTACTCTTAAACAAACAGAAACTTTTATTTCCAAAATTACAGAAGTAACCATCAATATCAATTCTGGGCAAGGAAATTAAATTTCTAGAAATAGAAGGAACATATAGAGTCTGAAACAAATCCAAATGATAACCAGAATCTAGAAATAAACGATAAGTCCCAATGGCTTCAACTGGAGCTTTAACCCGATTTCCCATGAATAGAAAATTCTCATTTGCATTTGTGTTCTAGGTTGTAAGGAATCCCTGCAGGGTATTAGAAACATTAGTAGTAGCCGCAAAGTCAATCCACCAAGTATTAGAAAGAACTTCAGTTAGGTTTGATTCGAAACAAATAGAAATGAAATTCATACCTTTCTTTTCAAACCATTCCTTACGTTTCAGACAGTTTTTCTGATAGTGTCCTGACTTTTTACAGAAGTGACACTTATCATTGTTCCTTTCCTTCTTATAAGTCTGATAACCTTGATTAGGCTCATTAGTCTTGGATGGTGTCCGCTTCATGCCTTTTCTAGGCTTTTTCCCTTTCCTTTCGGCTCCTTAAGTTGTGAAATGAACTGAATGTTGTCCATGTTGCTTAAGTCTTGCCTCTTCTTGATTGAGCATACTGGCCAACTCATTCACATTCCACTTGTCCTTAATAGTGTTATAGTGAATCTGAAATGGCCCATACTGAGGAGGTAAGGAGTTTAAAATGAATTGCACAAGAAAGAACTCATCCACATTCATCTCAAGAGTCTTTAATTGAGCAGCCAAGTTTGTCATTTCAAGGACATGCTCATGCATTCCACGCATACCATCAAACTTCATGGTGGTAAGATTAGCTATCAGTGTCCCAGCAAGAGACTTGTCTACAGTTTTGAAATGCTCTTCCACATATTTCAGAAATTCTTTAGCATTTTGACTATTAGGAAGAGTTGACTTAATGTTGTTTGCTACAGTCATCCGCATAAACTTAAGGCTCAGTCTATTCGATCTCTCCCATGCTTTGAATGTAGATTTTTTGTCTGCACTGCTGTCACTAGTAATAGCAGCCGGTTTTTCAGATTCAAGTGCTACATCCAGATCCTTAACACCGAGGTGAAACTGAACCTGTTCTTTCCAATCTGAGAAATTCATTCCGTTCAGGATCAGGACAGAAGAGGCATGCGAATGCAGCGAAATAGGAACTGATACTGCAATCATAGATACATGCTTGTGACATTAATGCTAAGAGTTATAAATAATTTGAAAAACATGGTTAAAAAATAGAGAATAGTATTACCGTGACCTACCTTTGGGAAAATCTTATGGTAAACTATTAACAATTATGGTGATTTTTGAAAAACATGATTAAACAATATAGAATAGTGTTACTGTGACCTACCTTTGGGCTAATATTATGGTAAACTATTAACAATTATGGTGATTTCCTTTCACCTAATAGGACTAATTGATAAAATATTCACCACTAAGTAATTATGTTACCTTTGAGTATCCATACTAGCCTCAATCGTGAATACCCATCAACCATCCTACTCTAATTAATTAATCTTTCAAAAATTGGTGCACCTTTGGGTCAACCTAATATTCTTGTGACTAAATAATTTTGATTTGCAGAGTCATTATTTTAACACCAGGGAAAACAAGCATTAAATTTCGATAATTTGACTTAATATCTACGTGTCTTTCCGGTTGGGCTACTTTGGTGGCTACCAAATAGTATCTTAATATAGACCTTAAATCAATGTAATGACTTTGCACATTGAATTAACAGTAATGTGTTTTACCAGAGTAAAATAAAACATTCTATCATCTTTCACTATAACAAAAAGAAAGCATTCACTATAACAGAGTAAAAGAAAAAATTACTATAATAATTATAGTTATAATAATTATATTTACGGGAAACTAAAACTTGGTTGAGTTTTCAACTTTCCGTAACTAGATTCATTAACAGTTAATTTTGTCTATAATTTGCGCACTGTATACCCTAATTTCATACAGTGGCTTTCAACCTGTTTATTACTATGTATTCATGAAACTGATCTATCACTGTGCATTCATAAAACTGATATATGATTTCACAGGATACATTTGTCAGATAAAAATTTATGGAAAGAGAAAAGAAAGTTCTATACACAGGCTCTAATACCACATGTTATAATTTTATAATCTGTTTAGTAATCAATATCATTTATTTGATAACAAGACCTAGAACTTTCAGATTAGCATCATATAAAGCGGAATTTGAACATTAATGAATTTATTACCTGACTCCATTTTGTTTTGTAGATATTTGACTGCTTCAGATCTTCAGATCAGTAAACCCTTTGCTTCATTCTTCAGCACGGTAAATCCTCAACTTCAGCCTTCTTTAAAATAGAAAACCTGTTTCTCTCTCTTACCCTATTCCAATACACTCTTTCAGATATTAGTCGACGGGTATTCTGAAGGTTCCTTTTATGGGTGGAGAGAGGACTGGTTTCCCCAAGACTGTTATTCTCCACGTGCCCATCATAGTTGGAGACCATTCCCCTGAATTCATTAGCAAGAACTCCATGAAAATGTAACCGCTGCCAGCACATGTGTCTCATCATGTGGGTCATTAAAAACTGATTTAGAAAATTAGTCTTACACTGTTCTC
Source organism: Pseudotsuga menziesii (assembly GCA_001517045.1). Taxonomy (NCBI): domain Eukaryota; kingdom Viridiplantae; phylum Streptophyta; class Pinopsida; order Pinales; family Pinaceae; genus Pseudotsuga; species Pseudotsuga menziesii. Next base: position 161,933 of record LPNX011066992.1, on the reverse strand, counting down.
CAAGGACGAAGCAGAAAGCCAACGATCTCATCAGGATCCTTTCTTCCCATGCACCATAATAGCTTATGCAACGCTTCTTCTATTCTCTAGCTATAGTTAATCTTGCAATACCATATTTCTTATGATATTTAATTTCTTAACATAGCATCTCTTAAAAAACATTGGAAGGTCAGTCTAGTATCATTCAAAGATAAGTTGTTTCAAGGTTTGTTTATATATATATATGATGTATTGATAATAATGGAACAAAAATAGTATAACTTATCTTCGGGCCACAATTTTATGCACCCGAGGTTCAATTGGTTCCATATCTCTGATATAGCTAATATTCAAGTATTTCCTACTCGGTGCCATATTGATATTTGCAATATTATAAAATATAATTCTCTATTTCCGAGATGTCCAGATTTCATAAAGTCGTAATAAATTGTGTAATGCTTTTTTCTTTGCGATTTCAATAGTTTTGAAAGAAAAAAAAATTGAAAGGAAGATTTTTTTTTTAATTTCAAAAATATTTTTTATATTGACATAAATTTATTTATAATTAAAATGGTTAACATTGTAATATTATATGCAATGCCTAATGCCTAATTAAATAGTTAACAGTGTACTATTATATGCCATTCCTATTTTATCTTTTTATGGAAGGGTAGAAGTTTTAGGAAAAATAAAATTAGAATATATACTAAGATCCAATTCTATAATATTTTTTACTAACATAGTTCTCTCTTGGTTGATAATGGACGGTAGACCTTATCTTTCATGGAGGAAAATTCATGATCAAATACATTTGGTTAATAATGGATGGTAGACTTGATCTTTTCAAAGAGGAATAAAGGAAGGAATTGTGTTACTTTCATGCTCAAATACATTTGAGCCTTTGAGTTTTCAAAAGAAATCTCTAAAATGTCATAAACCAAAAAGTCATTCTAGCATAAAGGAGTAGCCATTTCCGAATAAAGAGTTTGTAGTAGTTATCTTCAAATAAAGCATCTCTCCAATAGAGCTTATAAAGGAACATATCAAGATCTTGTTCCTCCACAAAACTCCAACTATTTTAGGCAAACCTAGAATGCCAAACAAATGTGTTTAACCATCTTTTGTTTTTGAATTCCTTGGCACATAACATCCAAAAAAAAATCTTACCTAACCCAAAATTGGACAAGAGCCCTTGATAAATTACTATCCAAGGAAACACATGCAACTTCTAGGAAATCCATTCCAACCAAACACTATGTAATATATGAACCCATCCTTTGGATCAAATGATACCGATTTGGAATTGAAAGTTTTCTAAGTGCCATTGCCAATAACTTCAGCATCGCCCAAGCATCTCAATGTTCATCTTAAACAAATAAAACTATTGAAGAAATAAATACAACCTCATGATTGAGAGGCAAACCAAGAACAACAACCCAAACTCTTCAGCAATTGGTCACCACTCCTTCCATGCATGGGCCTCAGAGTCCAAAAGGTCTCTCCATTAGAAAATGTCCTTCTAACTCTATCTAAACACCTAAGACCATGACAGTTCTATAATACAAACTCCCTGATATTGCCAATTCAATAGCATATGGGAGGCAATGCCAATTCTACTTCCTTCTCGCTGCCAACAAACAAATATAGACATCAATTTCCAAGCCCCACAAATACATCTAAAGGAAATTAAGGCACCAACCTAAAACAAAGAGGGTAAAAAAATGATAATGCATAAGCTAAACCTATGAGATATGTTTTGACAACAGTATAATATTCTTAAAGAAAACCTAGAAAAGCATTGAACCCTCAATACACTTTACCACCTAATTGGAAGCCAAACCACTACCTTATGTCACCACAGCAGTCAAGCCTAGAAATCCCTCACCCTTGGGGACTGGGAAAACAACCCATGCAACTAGGGGCATACCTCTACTGTGATATAATTCAACCAAAGACAGGATCTCATATTATCATTAAGTTGTCTAAATTAATCCTTGATGGAAAACCTACAAGACACATAATACACATGTGAGGCCTCAAGAATGTGCCCAACAACAATCAACATCATTGATCATTGTGAAGAGGAAATCCTCCCTCAAATAAGTAATAAATTATTTGTTCTCCATAAGTAGTTGTATTACTAATTACACAAATAGGCATATATATTTCATATTTTGGAGTTGGAGTTGAAGGATCAAATCAACAAGATTTATGACAGCTTGACAACTGTACAGTGCAGATTGTTTCCATGGTCGTCACATATGTGTTAAGGCCAATTAATTATGAGGTCATATCATTAACAAAATATTTGTTAAGTAATAACAAATGGATGAATCAACTTTGAGTGGAAGTGATCAGTTGATGTCCTGTGAGTTCAGTGGTGTTTGTTACAGGTGGATTTTGTGGTGTGTGGCTGGATCAATATTCGACCGAGATGGCTGTATGACGCATGTTGGTAGTTACACCAGTGCTAGAAATTACGGAGGTTACTAAGTATATATTTTGAGGTTACATACAAGCACCAGGTTGGAGAAATCGAGTATCCTTAATGAAATCCAGGTTTTCAACACCGTTTTCATTCATTCATCATCATTGGGATAAGATGCATCATCATCATTCACCATCATTTGTTTTGAACTGTTGTTTAAATTGTTTACAAAAATAATCCCTGCTTCTACCCGTAAAAATTGAGACGATTCATTTTCCAACACCGTCTAGAGTCGTTCTCCATCCTTACTGCAAGAGAGTTAGCCATCATCTTTTCTCCAAATAGCTCAGGTTTTTTTTGAGCCACTTCTTTGGATTGTTGAAAAATGTATGTAGAATGCACCTTAAAATGTATGTGGAATGCACCTTATAATATTAATATTCTCTTGCGGGTGCAAAATATATAGTGTAGAATCCTATTGATGTAATTCGACTCAAGCTCATGTAATACTTGGAAGCTAATACTGTTAACGATACCTTTATAATCTCCACATTTTTTAGTTGTAATTTTAATTTCAGTTTTGATTTGCAAGCATAAGCTACAAGAATTCATACATGCTTCAAATTCATAGTTAAATATTCTTTTTTTTTATGTGTGTGGTTCTACCAGCTAAATGGGGTGCCGGTTTCTCAAATTCTGACATGTTTGTTAGCCAAAACCAAGCCGACTAAACTTGATTTTACCGCTCACTTATTAAAAATTTAATTTCACTTTCACACCAACCTCCTTTTCTTTTTCTTACTTGTCAGGTGAACCTTGTCTAACTCCCTAATCGACAAGTTTATCAAATTTGGTCGGCCTTTTAGACCCAACTAATTTACCTCTACTTGTCGGTTGTACCAACAGTTACTTGTCGGTTCTACCAACTAGTTTTACCTCGACCACTTGTCGGTTTTACCGACTGATTTTACTTCAAAAACTTGTCGGTAACTTCACTTCGACCACTAATCAGTTGACCTCTTCGACTAGGGATGATTTTAAGGAACCATACTTATTTAAAAGTGTATAAATGTTGTCGAATCTTACCAATTCTTAAAACGCCAACTATAAAATGTTTGGCAATATTTTTCAAAAAATATTTTAATTTCCAAGGATTTGATATCGTTTATATACTAATTTGGCAATTTTTAGGGTGAAATTTTTTTACCCCATCAAATTTGGGCGAAACAGGGCTTAAAAAATGCAAAATGGCGAATCTTTTTTTCGAGAAAAACATGGAAAAATATCCCATTGGGCTAAAATTCACCCCAAAAATTATCCGTGTCTTCGACCACTAGTCAACTGATCACTTCGACCACTAGTCAGCTTACTCAACCGACCTTGTCAGTTCACTTGGTTTTAGTCAGAATTTACAGAGTATGTTTCTTAGTCTAAAAGACTTAAGAAATTACAAAGGCTTTTCACCTGTGAGTAAGATGAAGTTAAAACCAACACATTAAGAATTCAACATAACTTATAAAAACATATACCCAAATATTTAGGAACACTTGAGTTGATCAATGTGCTGTAAAACCTGAAACTTTCACGGGATAAGAAATTTAAAGATTCTTGTTCTTTCACTCAACTGTAGTTGTAAAAGATATTTACACAAGTAAATATGGAAAGAATGTGTGGCCAAATAAACATGCATTCAACCATAAAATATTTCATATATATAACTTACGCAGAAATAACAAAGGTATTACAAACTTGTTGATCCAAACTTGTCGACTCATCGACTAATCCTTTTTACAGAGCTTCAACTCTTCGACAAAATCACATACACAGAAGCTTGAGATTCATCTTATCTTCCTCTCTTTTCTCACCCTAGAGTTCTCTCTACTACCTCTATTGTGTCTAACCTGATTTACAATCTTCTTCTGCTATTTATAGGAAACCTGGAAATTGCTTCTACATGAATCGACTGACTCACCATTAAATACTGTAATAACTATCTACCTAACAACTTAGCCTTAGAAATTAATTCGACTGGTTTACATTGCCTAATCATGGAGTCTTCACTCTTATCAAACTGATTGACAAGATCTTGACTGATACAGAATCTGACAGAGTTGGATCAGATGAGATACGGATCTGCAAGTAATTAATATTTCCAACACTCCCCCTTAATTATGAGCAGATGGGGACTTTTAAAAAAAAAATTACAAAATTCTTCAGAGCTTAGACTTGCTCTATTTATGAAAGTGTTCACTGTGTAGAACTTGTCATTCCAAGATAACTATGCATATACTGGGATGTTTCCTTTTCCAATGGTTTTGTAAAGGTTTTTNTCCAAACAAATTTCTTTGTTGTTCACCAACTCTCTTATGAAATGAAACCTTATGTCGATGTGCTTGGTTCTCTTGTGAAACACATGATTCTTTGATAATTCTATGGCTGAATTGTTGTCATGAAAAATTGTTGTCGCTGCTTGATGGTTATATGACAAGTTCTTTAAGACTCTCCTCATTCAGACAGCTTGACATGCAGCACTGGTCACTGCAACATACTCTTCTTTGGCTGAAGAAAGAGTTACTATGGGCCATTTCTTTGAAGCCCATGAAACAACACATGTAACAATATGAAATGTGTACCCAGATGTGCTCTTCCTATCATCTATGCTTCCTCCATTGTCACTGTCAATGTAGCCAATGAGTTTAAAATCTTCTTAGGTTGAATACATAATGCCAAGGTCTTTTGTGCCACTTACATACCTCAGAATTATTTTACTTGATTTCCAATGAGAGTCTTTTGGTGACTCCATGAACCTTGAGATCAGACTTAATCCATAAATAATGTCTAGTCTTGTCACTGTCAAATACATGAGGCTGCCTACAAGCCTTTTGAACAGCGTGGGATCTACAGTGGCTCCTTCATCATCCTTGCTCAATTTTAAATTTGTTATTAATAGCGTTGGGGTTGTCTTGCAATTAGACATGTTAAAAAAATTTAAAACTTCACTTGCATACTTTGTTTCTAATATAAAAATACCACTTTCAGACTGCTCAACTTCAATGCCCAGAAAAAAACTTCATAAGCCCTGATCAGTCATTTCAAATTCACTTTCCATGACTGCTTTAAAATCTGCTACACTAAAATCACCAGTAAATATTAAATCATCTACATACAAGTAGAAAATTAACATCTTACCTTTCTCATCAACTTTGGTGTACAATGTCGGTTCACTTTCACTTCTGTGAAATCCATTTTCAGTGAGATAGGAATCAATCCGACTATACCAAGCTCTAGGAGATTGCTTCAAACCATATTCGGCTTGTACACTTTATGCTCTTGACCCGGAGCTTCATACCCTTGTGTTTGTTCCACATATACTTCCTCTTCTAGATAGCCATTTAAGAATGTCGACTTAACATCCATTTGATAAACATGCCATTTTTTTTTGTAGCAATGGCCAAAACTATTTTGACTATATCCATGCGTGCAACAAGTACAAACGTTTCATTGAAGTCTATGCCGGGTTGCTATGTGAACCCTCTTGCTACCATTCTTGCTTTGTGATTTTGCACATTCCCATCAACATCTTGCTTTGTCTTGTAAATCCATTTGACACTGATTACATCTTTGTCTTTTGGTACATCAACTAGTTCCCATGTCTGGTTCTTCTCAATGAATTCTATTTCTTCATCCATGGCTTGTGCCCATACTTCTTCTTCAATACCATCTTCAAATGTTAGTGGATCATATACAGGAGAAAATAATGGAAAGAGAGAGAATGAATTTGGTGTACCATCTTCATATATCTCACGTAGACTTCTTGTCTTCACTGGTTCTATCAATGTCGACCTTGACAAAAAGCTTGACAGAGTCTGTTGTCCTCTTTGTGTACTTGTCAATATAGCTTGAGCTAGCACTTGTGTCGATGGTCCTTATGTTGAACCATGTCACAGTGTCATGGGATTCGATGGTGCTGTGACCAGTTGACATATATGTGGTGTTTGAACCACTTTTTTTTCCATATCATCATTGTCGACGTTCGACATAATCTTGACATTTATGTCGACAGTTCCATCCCATGATTCATTCTCGACAAATTGAACATCTTGACTGATTATCACTTTCCTTGTCACAAGATCATACAACTTGTATGCTTTTGTGTCTTCAAAATAGCCGACAAAAATATATTTTTGTCCCTTCTTGTCTAGCTTCCTTCTCAGCTCATCTGGAACATAAGAATATGTAACAAAACCAAAAACTTTTAAATGAGAAACACTATGATTCATACTTGTCCATGCTTGTTAGGGAACATTGTTCTTCACACTCTTTGTCGGACATTGTTTCATAATGTATACAGCAGTTGTGACTGATTCACCCCAATATTCATTTGGAAAATGCTTGGCTTCCAACATGTTGCATGCAATCTCCATGATGGGTCTGTTATTTCTTTTGGCAATACCGTTCTACTGAGGTGTATACCATACAGTGAATTGTTTTTTTATTCCATGGGCCTTGCAAAAATTTATAAATTTCTTCAAAACATATTCACCTCCTTTGTTGGTCCTTAATATCTTGATACGGTGTCCACTCTAGTTCTCCACAAGTGGCTTGAACTGCTGAAAATAACCAAATGCATCATATTTATGTTTCAGGAAATATACCCATGTTTTTTTTGAGTAGTCATCAATAAAAGTTAGAAAATATTTGCAGCCACCAATGGATGATGTCTGCATTGGACTACAAATATCATAGTGCACAATTTCAAGTGGTGTGCGTGCTCTATAAGACTTTTTGACTGGAAAAGTATCTTTGTGCTTCTTGCCAAAAGTGCATCCTTCATAAACCATATCTGGTATGTTGATCAATGGAAATCATTTCATGATATTCTTTATGTGCAGTAGCTTAATCCCATCAAAATTTAGATGTCCAAATCTGAAATACCACAACCAGGATTCATCCTAAACTTCTATCTGAAATGTAGCTTGCAAATTAGAGCTTCCATTTTCTTTCTTGTCAAGGGACTCGTCTTATTCTTTACTTTTTTCCTCGAATGCAGCTCCTCTGTTTGTCGTCCATTTCATGTTGGGAACTATCTTCAATGGAAACAAGCAGTTTCTTGTCATTGGCACTTTTTCTATAAACTGGTCACTTGAACGCTTGTCTTTAATCACGTAGTGATCATATTCCATATGTACTCTGTATCATTTTTGTATCAACTGTCCAATACTTAACAAATTATATTTCAGACCTTCGACATGATAGACATTAGGGATATACTTACTCCCCCCCTATTTGGTTAGAAAATCAACAGTGAATTTTCCTAAAACAGTAACTTGGACATTGTTTCCAAGTATAACATCAATTTGAATTGAATTGTCTAGACTGGAAAACAAATTTAAATTACCAATCATGTGATTGTTGCACCCTGAATCTAACTACCATATGTCATGTGGACTTTCTTGAATAACAATTCATTCAATTGGAGATGTCGATTCCATTAACATTACACTTGTCGAAGTGCTAGTGCTAGTCGACTGATTTGGGATTTCCCTTCCTTGGTCATATTGTTTCTCCCTGCATTCATATGCATAATGACCAAATTTCTTATAGTAATGACATTGAATTTTTTATTTATCAAACCTCTGTCCACTTGGTTGACTTGGGTTCTAATTATCTCCTCTACCACCGACATTTGTTGAACTTCTTCCTCGTCCTCCTCTTGAAGAAGTTCTTCCTCTGACTCTGAAGTTGTTTCTCCCCCTGCCTCTACCATGGCTTATGAATGATTGTGCTGTGAATGCACCTTCCAATGATGTATGTGTTCTATTGAGTCTATGTTCATGATTTATGAGTGAAGCTTGCAGCTCATCAATTGTAAACGTCGACGTGTCTGTGTGTTCTTCCAAGGTCATAACCAAGTTCTCAAATCTTGGGGGAAGACTTCTGAGAATTTTTTCAACCACCCTTTGGACGTCTATGGCTTCTCCATGATATTTCAGTTGGTTTATCAACCCAACAAATCTGGTGTATAATGTGTCTAAAGTATCTGAATCTTTCATGGACAAAGATTCAAAATCTCTTCTCAGAATTTGCACCTTGGATGTCTTTACCTTATCCAAACCTTGATAGGCGGTCTCCAATGTATCCCATGCCTTCTTAGCATTAATTTTTGCTGCCACTCTTGGGAGTATGCTTTCATGCGTTGCTTGATGTATGTACAACAGAGATTTTCCATCTTTCTTCCTCTGTTCCTTCAAGACATCTTGCTCAGCTTGTGTGATATTGTTATATGCTGTCATGTCTGTTGGTTCTGCATAACCATGCTGGACTATCTCCCACATATCTTGACCTCTGAATAAATCCTTCATTGTTAAAGACCAATATTCATAATTATTTCCTGTAAAAATTGGAGTTTGCAATGAACCAGAAGTGGAAGCCTTTTTTAATTTTTAAGTTTCCTTAGAAAATTGATTTTCCACTTTTTAAGACAATATTTCTTTCCTAAACCTTTCTCTAATACCGGTTAACCAAAACCAAGCTCACTAAACTTGAGTTTACCGCTAAGTTCTTAAAAATTTAATTTCACTTTCATACTAACCTCCTTTTTTTTTTCTTACTTGTCGGGTAAAACTTTTCTAACTCTCAACTAGACAAGTTTATCAAATTTCGTTTACCTTTTAGACCCGACTAATTTACCTCTACCTGTCTATTGTACCGACAGTTAGTTATCGGTTCCACTGATTGGTTTTACCTCGACCACTTGTCTGTTTTACGGACTGACTTTACTTGGACAACTTGTCGGTAACTTCACTTCAACCACTACTCGGTTGACCTCTTCGACCACTAGTCGGCTGATCACTTCGACCACTAGTCGGGTTAGTCATCCAACCTTGTCGGTTCTCTTGGTTTTAGTTGGAATTTACAGAGTATGTTTCTTAGTCTAAAAGACTTAAGAAATTACAAATGCTTTTCACCTGTGAGTAAGATGAAGTAAAAACTGACACATTAACAATTCAACATAACTTATAAAAACATATACCCAATTATTTAGGAAGACTTGAGTCGACCAATGTGCAGTAAAACCTAGAACTTTCATGGGATGGAAAATTTAAGGATTCTTGTTCTTTCACTCAACCGTAATTGTAAAAGATATTTAGACAAGTAAATCTGGAAAGAATGTATGTCCAAATAAACATGCACTCAACCACAAACTATTTCATATATATATAACTTATGAGAAAATAAAAATGGTATTACAAACTTGCCCATACAATCTTGTTAGCTCACCGACTGATCCTTTTATAGAGCTTCAGCTCTTCGATAGAATCACATACACAGAAGCTTGAGCTTCCACTTCTCTTTTTCTCTTTTTTCACCATAGAGTTCTCTCTACTATCTCTATTGTGTCTAACCTGATTTACAATCTTCTTCTTCGATTTATAGGAAACCTGAAAATTGCTTCTACATGAATAGACCAATTGCTTCTACATGAATCGATTGACTCACCATTAAAGACTGTAATAACTATCTACTTAAAAAATTAGCTTTAGAAATTAATTTGATTGATTTAAGTTGCCGAATCGTGGATTCTTCACTCTTGTCAAACTGACCGACAAGATCTTGACTGATACAGACTCTGATAGAGTCGGCTCAGATCAGATACGTATCTTTGAGTAATTAATATTTCCAACAATGTTGAGCCATGGAATGGGTAATAAAAGACAACCCTAATGTTCAATGTTCAGTAGCTTCATTTGCTGAATCAGGTAATCCAAAGATGTACCTTTAATGGAATACACCGCTTTCGAATAGAAAATAATCTTGCCATCTCGAGAACCTGAAGATGGCAATGCAAATAAGTTGATTCCGCGCTTGTATGGCTCTTGGTTATCTCAGAAACCATAATCCTACCTGTGAATTATTACTTGTAAGCCAGTGGAATTTTAAACATTATTCCCAAGGTTAATACACACCTTACTCTTGTTGATTCTTGGTGAAATGCAGAGGAACCCTTATTTCACTGCTGTGTTGAGCCTGAACACTGGCGAGGTAGTGGTGATGGAGATCATTATCGGATTTGGTGTGTTATATACAGTATATCCGACCACGATAGACCCAAATAAAATCGTTCAAAATCATTCCGGGAAGAGTGTTAGTTGTCATCTCCACTTGATATGTTGGTTGCAGTCTCAAATAATTGTTTTATACTTTGCCTGAAGTGTTTTTAAGCAACCATGGTAATTGATAAGTAAAATTTATGGATTTACGGAATGACAATGTCTTCTTTTTAACCGAGGCCTTTTGTTTCATTTTCTAAAGATTCCAATCATCCTCTTTTGGGACTGATCGTCTTTAAATGATCTAAAAAACGAGTCCTTTTTTTCTCAGCCTATAGTGAGAGAGCGCTTTTTATGTGGATTTTTTCACCAGGTCCGAGAGAGGACTTGTTTTTCTTTTGAACCAAGTGCAATAAAAAAAAGGATAGGTGTAAAATAAGACACATATTGTTTAAAATTTCCTTTTTGATGTGTAAAAGAAAAATCAGCTTATCATTTTGTAATATTAGTAAAGATGTCAAATGATTTCATTGGTTTTGTTGTTCTTCTCATTAAAATTGTTTTAATAAACTTTGTAAACCTGCATTTTACAGTTTTAATGATTGGAAGTAGCTTCTAGATGATTATTTTTTCATAGCTTAATAGTGATGTATGTGTTCCCATACATATGCATATGCGCTATAAAAATTATTTTTCAAATCTCATAAATGGGTTTAATATTTAAAAAATATATATATACTTTAAAAAATAATTATATTGTTTATATAAACATAGTGTTACTTGGCTCTAATAATTATTTATTTATAAAAAATATAATTTATAAAACAATTATATTATTTATATTTATTTATATTAACATAGTGTTACTAGGTGTTATAGGATTTTTATTGAAGAGCATGGACCCATTCAACTTTAATTTTGCAGAAAATTCAATTTAATGGGTTTTGAAGGTTCATAGATGGAAGATGGGCATGGGCTCCATTTAGGCCCAAATTGTGATGGATTATTTGTGATCAAGGAACATAACTAACTATTTATATTTGAGCAGATGGAATCTCGTGCAATGCGAATGATGCGAGTGAGATCTGGGGAGACGTTTTGAGTGGGTTTCTGCAAACCCCCCAAGTTCCATGGCGGTTGCTTCAGTGTGAGGTCATCCCTCTGAAGGGCCTAGCGAAGGCAATAATAATCTGTAAAGATTGTTATTTCTATTGGACAAAGCATATGAGAGGCTGTAATTTATATAAAATAATGCATGAGAAGTGGTTGTGGGGAATTTTTTAAGGCACCTTCAACAATTTTCTTGAAATACTTCAAATGAGTCCATGTTTCCACTTATTGACTTGGATATTGTGTGGGAGTTGTCACCCAAAATTTTATAATGAGTGGTTGGAAATAAATGGGTTTCAAAATGTTAGAGATCATGAAGGTGGCCTGTAAGAGGGGGGTGATGCACTTCAACTTAGAATGTAAAGGAAATAGGGGAAGAGAATTTGTGGTGACCGGGCATTTTTAAGTTGAGTTGGTTTCTACATTTCCAAATTTTCTCTATATGCAATATTGTATGGCGCTAAAAAGTTTATTTTTGTCCCACAAATTTGGATTTATATTTTATATGTATATATAACGTGGACAACATTGAACCCTATACATAATTTGTCTTGGGGATGTTAATTTGAGTTACTGTGCAATAAGAATTTTATTTTCTTTTTAATTTTGGGGTTATGGCTCACTACCTTGGAAACCCCACCTTTTAATTCGACGAAAATACTTGCAACCGAAATTTAGAACGATCAGGTTTTACTACGACGGAGCTTTACTACGACTGGGAAGTGTGCTATAGACTTGTGTGTGGCAAACTTCACTTTTAGTCAAGACACTTTTTACTAACGTTTGACATGACACACTTTTTACCTTGGTACACATCCACTTGACTTCCTTGGGCTTTTACTGTGACAGGATTTACCCTCCACACACTTTTGATTGCGACCAACTCCTACTTCGACCGAATCACTTTTAGTTGAAATTTATAAAAATGATTTCTTAGTCTAAATACTTAGAATATGAAAAATAATTTTCACCTACCGGTAACTTGGGATAAACCTCGACACAACTATATTGCAACAGACTTTAACCAAACTATAAAGGAAGACTTGTGTCAAGCACTCTACGGATAAAAATTCAAACTTTTACACAGTGAAATATTTGTGGATTCTTTGTGTCTTTCAAAAAACGGTAAATGTAAACACCGTTTACTCAAGTAATTATGGAGAAGATGTGTGATCCAGGTCGTTCCCAGGTGCACGCTGGGGAAAGTAGTCATTTGAATGAGTCAAGCACTGTTATGCCCAAAGCATAGAAAAATAACAAGTAAAGCAGGAAATACATTATATGAACAGAAAGTATGCGCATAGACAATATGCAAGAATTTGAACCAAATACTTATTTTCAATGAAAGATGGATCAATATGACTGATTGAATTGATCGATGGAATTATGTGTACTACAATAGTGTACATGCTTATATAGAATGTTGAGATGTTTGGGTGACTACCCGTTACGTTCAGTTACGAAAGAAGTTATAATGGTTCGGAAGTTCAACCGTTGTAGACGACTGGAAGATATAGAGATACTCTCTTGATGTTCGACAGTCGTCGATGTCGAAAATGCATGTGGAGATGTTATATGCCGAGCATGAAGCCTCTTGAGGTTGCCAAATTTAGTTGTGTCGAGGTTCAGACTTGTTGAAATCAATGTTGAACCTATCGACGCAGTCGAAGTAGTCAAAGTATTAGACTTTATCAAAGTTCGTCAACACACCAACTGCTGGTTGGATCAATGTGTGACATAAATAAAACACGCATTCAACCATGAACTATAGATTTATATATATCTTGTAGCGACATAACAAAGAACTATAGCCACAAATACAAAATTGGAAATTTGCAAGGATCTTTCACCTTTTACAGAGCTTCGACTCTCAATACTTTCCAAAAGATTTAGACATGGAAAGAAAAATCCCTAATTGAAAATTTTGTGGGTGTATGGCCAAAGGAGAAGGATTTGGTGTGATGGATCCAGAGCACGTGGAAGCTAAAAGGCCACTATGATCTTCAGCTAGGAACAAAAGGTTTCTTCACCATAATCTTCTTTAATCAGGAGGATCAAGATAGAATCCTAGAGGGGGGCCCTTATTTCTTTTTTTCAGCCAATATTTACCTCCTCCCCTGGCGGGAGTGCTTTAACCCAGAATCGGAGGATCTAACGGTTGCTCCAGTATGGATCAAACTGGTTGGGCTCCCAAGTGAGTACTGGGAAGTGGAAACCCTATGAGCCTATTGGCAACTCAATAGGAGAATTTGTGAAGGTAGCCAAGCAAACTCAGATCCATAGGTACACAACATTTGCATGCATATGTGTTTACATGGATCTTTTGAAGGATCTTCCAAAGGCTGTTATCCTGAACTGGGAAGATGAGGAGTGGAATCAGCAGATAGACATGAGTAATTGCCTTTTCGCTACCGAATCTGCCATGAGTATGGTCATTTTGGGAGGAATTTCCCAAAAGGGTCTCACGAAGTGGCAACTCCAGAAAATGAGGGAGAGAAACAATCCAATGAGGGTTTCACCGAGGTAAAGAGCCAAAGAAGAGGTAAAAATAGTGGGGACAATGAAATTGGAAGGATCTATCGGGAAAATATATGGAGAGCAATAATCTCTTCCAAGTACTAGAGCAAGAGGGTGTGGGTATGGGGGAAAAGGAGGAACAAAATAACACTCAGGTAATCCAGATAGAGGAAGTGGGGGAGGAAACCAAAGACAGCAATATGCGGGATATTAAGGAGGAAGACGAGGAGGAAGAAATGGAGCTGGGAGATCTAGATCTAGATGCAATAGAGAAGGAATGTGATAAGGCAGTCAAGGGTTATGTCCCCAGGGAGCAAATCAAACTTCTTCAGAAGGCTATCATCAACTCCAAAGCGCATCAGGAACTAGGGATAAGCATGGAGCCCTATAAAAGAATTAAGAGGAAATCCCTAGAGGAAGAACATAAAAGAGGAAGGAAGTCAAACAAACAGTGAATTGCAGAAATAGGAGTAAGGTTGATCGAATCAGGTCAGTACCCAACGATCTGGAAGGCCTTCTCTCAAGTAAGTAAAGTTACCCAATGAAGATAATATCGTGGAATATTAGGGGGTGTAATCACCCAAAGAAGATTAGAACCCTAGCTAGGAAAATGAAACAGGAAAAACCAGATCTACTTTTTTTGCAATAAA
>LPNX011066992.1:123065-135090 GCA_001517045.1 Pseudotsuga menziesii | reverse complement strand
CGCATTGTGATGTTTATGAAGGGTTATGTTGCATTGCAATGTTCATTAAGTGTTATGTCACATTTTACATTTAGTAAGGATTAAAAAATGATATAGATTAACATGAACCAATATGTCACACATTAATAATCTTTCAAAAGTCATGCCAAAGTGGAGAGTGAATTATGGGGATGTATTTTTTCAGTCCTGTTAAGTCTTGTACTTTTGAAATGCATAGAAAATTCATTTGTGTACACAAGAAATGTTTCAATAATAATCTATGAAAATTTTGTATTACACAATCAAAATTTGATGAAACATTTGCAATTTAATGTTATGATGGATGCAAAATGAAAATGTCAAATGGATTTATGCTTTTAGTTGTGTCGTGACATTGAACGTTCATTAAGGGTTATGTCTCATTGTGATGTTTATCAAGGGATACACTTCATTGCAACATTATTAAGGGTTATATCACATTACGACTTTAATCCATGGTTTGTTAAAATGTTTGGTATATCTCAACAGAACCAAAGGTGTGACACATTAATAATGTGATAATGGGCAATAAATAGGGTTTATGTCGCATTGTGATTTTTATCAAGGGTTATGTTACATTAGTGATGGTGATCAAGGGTTATGTCACATTGTGACACAACCCTTTGTCATAATAAAAATATAACACATGCTCGACCTCCTAATGCAACATAACCCTTGAAAAATACCACAATGCAACATAAAACTTGATATACATTACTAATAATAATAATAAAACAATACAACAGTATGCAAGCGGTAACATGGCCCAGTAGAAGCGTGGGAATAGCTGCTCGAAAGCATAGTTGTCCCCCTGCGCCAACCCCCAAATTGATCATCATTTTGACCTTAAATTTGTTGGCCTCGCGATCTCTCAAACTACGAGGACATTCAAGGCTTTAGGCAGGAGGTGACATTCCTCTTATCACTATGTACAGTGCTCCTCTCTCTATATTTATGGTGATATAAGCAAGTGCAACGTCCCTAACCCTCCGACCGGCGAAGAGGACGCTATGATACATCGAATAATCTAGGAATATAACCCCATGAACATGAACATAGATACATATAATGTTGAAGCATGATACTTAAAAACATAAAACATATTTTTGAGCATAATCATTCATATACACAATGGAAGCAAAAGATATCAATCAACATTCATGCATATAAAAATCAGCATTTAACATGTATATCATTACTCATCAATGGTAAATATAATTACAGACATAAGTTAGGCAAGAGTACTTATCTTATAGATAACGGGTTCCGCAACCAGCTATGTCACTGCAACGTTCCACCCAACCATAGGCCCATGTGCTCCTTAATCTCTCAGCAACGCTGCCACCCCCGAGTCGGGCATGATTCCACAAGGAATAAGGAACTAACAGGATTACACATAGCCAAGGACAACAACACCACAAGGGTACACGGTTCAGCCAAGCCAACATAGTTGGGTTTATCAGGCGAGCAATGGATCAGCCAAGTCAACAAAGTTGGGTTTATCAGGCCATCCAAGAGCTGGGAAAGACTAAATGCTAAGCCGGTGAACTCAGTGAAGAGCTACAGACACCAACACCAGAACCATCCTGGCTTCTAGAACACTTACACATACCCAACACAAGGAAATTAGTCCCTTGTCTGCAACGTAGTCCCTCAGACCCTGATCTCCCTTCTAGTGCTATTCACGAGTTGTGGAGAAAAAAGGAAGCTCAGTAGCTCTGTCTGTGTGGTTCTCAACCCACCAGGTTTATTAAGCACCTCAGGTCCTCATTCACCACTCCAATGCAGTCCGAGGACAAAACCATTGCATGTAAGTGGCCAATAGGTATTGAAGCTTTTACAAGGGAAAAACACAGTTAATTAGACGTGGGAAACAATAGCCCACAACAACTATGAAACCACAGCACCCGATCCTTAAGGAAATCGATTCTCAATCTGTGCGTGAAGGGAAAAATACACGGCCAAAGAAAAATGTGGAAGAAACCACTGCCCACACAGTGTAGGAACTCACAGCACCCAATTGATTCTCAATACACTCGTTGTAGAATTTGCACATACCAGAAAAGGGTAAAGGAATAGACTACCACTCTATACGAGAAAGACAAAATGCAACCCCACCGAACTATTGATGCCATTACAGCCTCGAATCAAAGGTGGACATAACAGAACAATACACAGTTTGAAATTGATGGGAAAAGATACAAAACTCTATGTGAACAAAGGAAGAACATTTCTCTGATTAGCAAGCAGTGTGTGAAAGAATGGTGAACCATCCACCATGGAAATGTGGATTCCTTTAACTCCATCGCATGAAGAAATTGAACAGACTCATGAGCTAGTTAGTGGGCAGACCATTTTCATGTCATGGTAGTGGTCCTTCTACCAGCAAATCACTTCCCCAACTAACAATGGGATAACTAAGGGTGGTGGTTTAAGGAGACAAAAAGAGAGTGGGACACATGGCTTCTCCCCCATGACTCAATGTTCAACATTCCCATTCCCTATCCTTTGAAATCATGCCCTTTCTCAATTTAGTTGCAGTGAACATAGCTGGTTTGTTATTTAATTAAAATGCGTGTTTACATTATGACATAATTTAATATATGACATATGTCCCGATATACCATCGGTGACAATTCCAAATCCGAAACACAACATAACCAAATTGATGGTGGGGCCTTGGCCGTTAGCTCCACACCATGATTATTTACAATATAAGTATCATGTATATTTAATGCAAGTGGGGTTAAAACTGGGGTATTACATTCCCATCCCCCTTCAATAGCACTGTCCTCAATGCTTTACAAAATTTGAACAAAATGCTACACTGGTACCGTCTCATTGTTCTGCAGGTTTGAAGAAAAATGGATGTGCCAATCGCATGGAATCCTATAGCTCCCACATAGCCTCTTCAGGTCTCTAATGCTCCCATTGCACCTTTACCTGCCCTATGGATCGGTTCCATAGCTTTGTGACCTTCCTGTCGAGGATGTGCATTGGCTCGATTCGGAACTCTCCCTCAGGTTCCACCTGAATCACATCCCAATTTATCACATGGTTAGGATCATGCACATATTTCTTAAGAAAAGAAACATGAAAAACATTATGAGCTCTAGTACTAGTAGGAAATGCAAGTCTATATGCAATAGGACCTATTCTTTCAAGGACATCAAACGACCCACAGTATCTAGGTGACAGCTTGGCACAACTTCCAAGCTTCAAGGAACTTTTATTTTCTTTCAGTTTGAGGTAAACATGATCCCCAACACTAAACTCTCTGTTCACCATACGATTATCTGCATAGATTTTCTGTCTGTCCTGTGCTGCTTTCAGATTCTGTTTGATCTTTACAACATCTTCCTCCATTTCCTTGAGCAATTTTGGTCCAAGCACAACTCTATTCACTGGGTTATCCCAAGTCACGGGTGTCCTACACCTTCTTCCACACAAAGCTTCATACGGATTTATCCCCAAGGATGCTTGTTGTCCATTGTTGTAAGAAAAATCTACCAAGTGTAAGTAATCTTCCCACTTGGTCGGTTTGTCCATCACATACATGCGAAGCATATCTTCAAGCACCTGATTAACTCTTTCTGTCTTCCCATCTATCTGAGGATGGCATGCAGTGTTGAAGTTTAACTTTGTATCCAAATCTCCAAAAAATCCTTTCCAAAAATTGGAAGTGAACTTAACATCTCCGTCAGAAACTATTGCCTTCGACAATCCATGGAATTTGAAAATCTTCTTCATGAATATCTTTGCAATATCATCCTTCTTATGCGTAGACTTTACCACTATAAAATGTGCTTCTTTTGTCAACTTGTCTACCACAAGCATGATGTAATCATGTTGTCTCCAATTTATCAGCAATCCTATAATAAAATCCATGGAAATAACTTCCCATTTCCATTTCAAAACTGGCAAAGGCTGCAACAAACCTGCTAGATGTTGATGCTCAACCTTTACCTGTTGACATTTCATGCACCTTGAAATGTATTCAGCCATGTCCTTTTTCATTCATGGCCAAAATAGCTGCTTTCTATCTGTAGCAATTGTCTTCTAACATCCCGGGTGACCAGAATACAGAGCTTGATGGATTTCATCCATAACAACTCTCCTCAAATATGCTACATTCGGAATATAAATTCTGCCTTTATAAGTGAGAATCCCATATTCTTCCAATTTATATCCCTCATACTTCTTCTCAAGACTTTACTGCTGCAATTTGTCTTTTACCTGCTCATTAATTCATCTCTGGCAATGTGACTAACAATCTGCTTCCTCAAATATGATTGGCAAATACTAAGAGATTCCACATGCATTTCTTGTACTTTACTGCTGAGTGCATCAACTACCTTATTCTCTTTTCCTTTTATGTGCTTGATTTTGAAATTAAACTCACATAAAAATTCCAGCCATCTCGCTTGCCTAGAATTCAGAGTAGGCTGATCAAATAAATACTTCAGTCCACAGTGATCTGTTCTGAGTCCAAATCTTCTACCCATCAAGTAATGTCTCCACATCTTGAGAGCGTTTACTATGGCTGCAAGCTCTAAATCATGAGTTGCATAGTTCTTCTCATGCTCCTTCAGCTTTCTTGACTCATAACATATCACATGGTTTTCATGCATAAGGAGTCCTCCAAGCCCTTATTCGTATGCATCAGTACACACCACAAAATCTTTCTCTAGATATGCAACCTTCAATACTAGTGCACTGGTGAGAAGATTCTTCAACCGTTGGAAGCTTTCTTCACACTTCGATGTCCATTCGAACTTTGTCCCCTTCTTCTACAAAGAAGTGATAGCATGTGCAACCTTGGAAAATCCTAAAATGAATCTCCGGTAGTATCGTGCAAGTCCCATAAAATTTCTTACATCCGTCACATTTCTTGGAGTAGGTTAGTTCATAACGGATTCAATCTTTTCATGGTCCACAGATATACCCTCTTCTGAGATAATGTGACCCAAGTACTGAATTCTATCCTTGTAGAAGTCACACTTGCTTAGTTTTGCATACAACTGATGTTCCATGAGCACTTGCAATGTCAGTCTCAAATGCTCTTCATGCTCCTCCTCATTCTTGGAACAAACAAGAATGTCATCAAGGAAAACAAGAACAAACTTGTCCAAATAATTACTAAAGACACTACTCATAAGGCACATAAATGTAGCTGGTGCATTTGTGAGACCAAATGGTACCACTACAAACTCATAATGTGCATACCTTGTTCTGAAGGTTGTCTTATGAATGTCTTCATTCTTGATCCTCACCTGATGGTAACCAGACCTCAAGTCAATCTTGGAAAACACCTTTGCTCCTCTCATTTGATCAAAGAGGTCATCAATCCTAGGAAAAGGATATTTATTCTTCACAGTAACCTTGTTCAACTGTCTGTAATCAATACATAGCCTGAGTGTACCATATTTCTTCTTCACAAATAGAACCAGTGCTCTCCAAGGAGACACACTCGGTCGGATATATTTCTTTTCCAACAACACTTGCAGTTGCATCTTCAACTCTAGCATCTCCGGTGTACTCATCCTGTAAGGGGTCTTGGACACTAGTGCTGCTCCTTGCACTAGTTCAATTGTGAAATCAATGTCCCTCTTTGGATGAAGCCCTGGAATCTCATCAGGAAACACATCCCTAAATTCTTGTAACACCTGATAATCCTCCAACCTAGGAGTTTCATCTCATGTTGGTTTCAGAATATGAGCTACATACAACTAGAAACCTTTCCTAGAAAAATTCTTCAACTGCATTACTGAAATCTGTCTTACTGAAATTACCTTCGGAATACCCTTCACAACTACTAGGTTTCCTTCTTCATCTGTGCATTCAAAAGTATTGTTATAGCAGTCAAGCTTCACTCTATGATCTTCTAACCAATCCATTCCAATGAGAATATCATAGGAACCAAGCGGTCGAACATTCAAATCTACACAAGTGATTAATCCATTCATAACCAATGGACACTTCTCTACCAATTCACTGAGTTTTCTCTTAGTCTTAGTGGCTAGCTAAACTAACCAAGATTTTCCATGCTTTACCTTCTTAAAAGCACAAATCTCTACTACCCTAGGAGTGATATAACTGTGAGTAGAACTAGGGTCAATCAAAATAGAAATAGATTGTTCAACAATCTTACCTGCAACTTCAACTACAGTTGACTGATGATCTGTCTAGCGATTCTCCAGTGCTGCATAAATTCTAGGGACTACCCTTGCTACTTGATCCACTGTTTCTACTCCCTGAATGTTATAGGATGGCCTTGCACTTTCATTCTCAAGTGGTCAATGTCTGCGCAAGTGAGGTCCTTCACATTTCCAACATTTGAGTGGACCTTTATTCTGATGTGGCTCTTTAGGATTTCCACCTGTCACTCCAACTGGATTACTCGCAGCTTGGGATGGCTGCTTTTGTTGATTCCTGAATCTAGAAGGTTTGAAACCTTTCCTTCTCTGGTCAAACTTGTCATTCTTCTTGTCCTTCCATGCCTTATGTTAATCAAATTTACCTTTTCTTTGCTCATAGCAATACTTAGCATTTCTTATTGCTTCTTCAAGAGTTATTGGTTCATAAAACTCAATTCTATTTTTGTAGGCTTGAGGAAATCCACTCAAAAACCACTGGACCTTCACTTTTTCATCTCTGAGGTACTGGACATACCTCAAAAATTCCAAGAACTTATTTGCATATTCATCCATGGTCTGCTGTCCCAATCTCAGCTCATGTAACTCCTTGATTTTGTCATGATAATACCTGTCAGAAAGGTATTTTTGCTTGAAATACTTCTTGAACTGTTTCCACTTTAGTTTCCTTTCACTGATTCTCTTTACTTGCTTGAAGAGTTCCCACCAAATGGATGCTCATCCATTTAGATTGAATATGGCAACTCTTTCCTTCTTGTTTCCTGAGTAATCTTGTACTTGGAAGTACTTCTTTATCCCAAGAAGCCAAGCTTCAGCTTCTTGTCCTGTCTTTATCTCACCATCAAATGTAGGAGGTTTAACTTTCCTAAATTCTTCTTGAGAGCGATCCCTCTGGTGCCTTCTTCTTTTCCTTTTATGAGAAGATGATCTTGTATCTCCACTGGATTCTTCAGAGTTAGGTGATCCACTGGAAGTCGTTCTCCTTCTCCTGGTGCTGCTCTTATTGCCTTCTCTCCCATAGTCTATCTTTTTTTGCAAGTCTATCAAACTCTGTAATATGGCAGCATTCAATTGATGCTGCTCTTCCTAGGCTTTAACCAAGCTTCTCATGGTGGCTACGACTTTAGACAGTGTCCCCTGGAATATCCTTCCATTAGACTCTATGTCATCATCTCCATTACAGGCATTTTATCCCGTGGCATCTTCTGCTCCCTCGTAAGAATCCCGGATACCCATCATGGGTTCTCATGACTCAATCACACTTGGCTTTACCACACTGTTCTTTCTAAAGTACTGCGCTTGGAATTTATCTATAGTTATGCAAATGTGTTAGTACCAAACTGTTAGATGCATAATACTAATATAAATTAAAATTACTTACCTTCTTCTTCTGGAAATTTATAAAACAACAATTATGCTAAAACAAAGAATTTTCTCTATTTCATGTTCAGCTCTGTGACCATAGACAGTCTACTAAAATCTGCTGAAAACCTACTGGAATATAGTTGAAAACTATTTGCAAAATCACCGAGAAATTCCTTTGGAAAACCTAAATCTTATTAGGCCCAATCAAACTTCCTCCCAACTAGGTTTCCGACACTGCGGTTGTCAAAATGCCTATCTCATTGACAAACTATTGCTTCTTTCTTTCTGGCGTTTCGGTAGGAAAAATGACTAAACCCCTGATCTACATCAGCGAGAAAACCAACTGTTGATCAGGTGAATAGTTCCTTGAGCAGCTGTAACGACGAAAATTAATCTTACTACAATTTCCGTGGGCAACCAACTAGGCTTTCGATCAGCGATGTCTACTACTCCTCATCAGCGGTTGAAACTTCTAAATTCTTTTGCTATATTGACAAGTTATTTGTCTGATTCCTTCCACCGCATAAGGCCTACGGTGGTGTATTATCCCGTGTATGATCGACGATTCGTTGGTCTATTTTTGTTCATAGTACCGGGTCTGAAATCATCTATTGTTCCGAACTTCATTGGTGATAGCATAGACTAACCAAGTTGTGTCGATGGTCGGGTGTCCTATGCATCGGACTGTTAGTCCCTTTAGCTTCCACAGTGGAAAACCACAATCAAATTACATGTTCCGCAGCCACGGGTCTATCGGCGGTCAGATCCTTTAGAAGCTGTGGCATCGGCACTTGGATGCTCTCCTCGTCAGGTGGTTAGTCCTTTCGGTCTCCACAATGGCGTACGTTCGGGCAACAAACTTTACCCGATGTAGCTCATCGGCAATGGAATCACCTAATCGTTGGCAATGTCATCAACTAACCATCGCCAATGGTCGATGTTTCTATGACTTAGAAAAATTTTGGAATTTCTGCGCCATCGGCGGTCGAAGTCTCTACCCGTTGGAAGCACGGTGGTCTAGCCATCCGCAACGGCAGTGCTCAATCAACTAAGCATCGGCGATCCATAAGTCTAAGTATTCCGATCTTCCTACGACCAAAACACTTAGAAAATTTTGTGAATTTTATTGTCTTCACCCATGTTACTGGTTTCTTCTAGGCAGTAGGCAACCTGCCACTATTAACTATTCTCATGGCCCTCTGAGGCCCAATGCTGCAACATAACTCTGCCACTGTATCCTCACGACTCATCTAGGCCCATGCTGCAACCAGAGCTCTGATACCACACTGTGATGTCCTTGACCCTCTAACCGCTGAAGAGGATGCTATGATACATCAAATCATCTGGGCATCTAACCCCATGAACATGAACATACATACATATAATGCTAAAGCATGATACTTAAAAACATAAAACATATTTCCAAGCATAATCATTCATATACACAATGGAAGAAAAACATATCAATTAGCATTATGCATATACAAATCTGCATTTAACATGTATATCATTACTCATCAATGGATAATATAATTGCAGACACAAGTCAGGAAAGAGTACTTAACTTATAGAGAACTTGTTCCGCAACCAGCTACGTCACTACAATGTTCCACCGAACCATAGGCCCGCGTGCTCCCTTAATCTCTTAGCAATGATGCCACCCCCGAGTCGGGCATGATTCCCCAAGGAATGAGGAACTTATAGGCTTACACATAGCCAAGGATAACAACACCACAAGGGTACACGACTCAGCCAAGCCAACACAGTTGCGTTTATTAGGAGAACAACGGATCAACCAAGTCAACAAAGTTGGGTTTATCAGGCCATCCAGAATCTAGGAAAGTATAAATGCTAAGCTGGTGAGCCCATTGAAGAGATACAGACACCAACACCAGAACCAACCTGGCTTCTAGAACACCCACACACACCCAACACAAGGAAATCAGTCTCTTCTCTACAACACAGTCCCTCAGACCTTGATCTCTCTTCCAGTGCTATTTAGGGGTTGTGGAGAAGAAAGGCAACTCAATAGCTCTGTGTGTGTGGTTCTCAACCCACCAGGTTTATCAAACACCTCGGGCCCTCATTCACCACTCCAATGCAGTCCGAGGAAAAAACCACTGCATGCAAGTAGCCAACAGTTATTAAAGCTTTTACAGGGGAAAAACATAGTCAATTAGACGTGGGCAACAGCAGCTCGCAACAACTATGAAACCACAGCACCCAATCCTCAAGGCAATCGATTCTCAATCCATGCTTGAAGGGAAAAAGACATAGCCAAAGAAAAATGTGGAAGAGACCACCGCCCACACAGCGTAGGAACTCATGGCACCCAATTGATTCTCAATACACTCGCTGTAGAATTGGCACAAATTAGAAAAGGGTAAAGGAACAGACTACCACTCTATACGGGAAAGACAAAATGCAACCACAATGAACTATTGATGCCATTATAGCCTCGAATCAATGGTGGACATAACATAATAATACATAGTATGAAATTGATGGGAAAAGATACAAAACTCTGTGTGAACAAAGGAAGAGCATTTAACCAATTAGAAAGAGATGTGTGAAGGAATGGAGAATCCTCCACCATAGAAATGTGGATTCATTTAACTCCGTCACGTGAAGAAACTGAACAGAATCACGAGCTGCTTAGTGGGAATACCATCCACACGTCGTGGAGAGTGAGAGCAGGCATGGGCATGGTAGTGGTCTTTCTGCCAGCAAATCGCTGCCCCAACTAACAATGGAATAACTAAGGGTGGTGGTTTAAGGAGACAAAAAGAGAGTGGGAGACATGGCTTCTCCCCCATGACTCAATGTTCAACATTCCCTTCCCTATCCTTTGGAATCATGCCCCTTATCATTTTAGTTGCAGTGAACATAGCTAGTTGGGTTATTTAATTAAAATGCATGTTTACATGATGCCATAATTTAATATGTGCCGTATGTCCCGATGTACCATCTGTGACAATGCCAAATCCGAAACACAACATAACCAAATCAATGGTGGGGCCTTGGCCTTTAGCTCCACACCATGTTTATTTACAATATAAGTATCATGCATATTTAATGCAAGCGGGGTATTACAACAAGTTTAATTTATCATTATATTCCATGCAGTCTTAATATGGCTAAGGTGTCGAGCATTTTTCATAGCATTTCTTTGCCCCTGCAAAATTCTTTGAAGCATGCCAGCTGTTCTGAGCTTCAGCTAATTATTGGCCATGCTAATTTTCATCCTCAGAATCATGCTATCCCCACCATCTTCCAGTTCCTACTCCACACTACATCTTTGTCTTACCTCAAAATGTACCACATACTACAAGCTACCCCACCATGTGGAAATTCAAATGAATGGGTCAGGGATCTCCTTGTAGTTGTAAAGACTAAGGTTTTTATGTTGAAATATCATACCACCTACTTCATCTTATGAACGACTGGGAGGATGAAATCCTGGTCTCCCCCTCCACGGTCAACAGGATAGTTCTCCGTAGACAAAACTTCTAGGTGGTGAAGAACCTCCTATCTAGGCTAATGATTTGTCTTACTAGTACTCAAAATGATCCTCTAATGTATTCCTCGATTCCTCTTGAGATTCATATGGATACTGAGAAAATGACACCTACCCCTCCAAGGAACGTTACCGGGGCTCATTGGGAAAAATTTGCCACCACTATATCTTCAGAATATAGGAAAAATGAACGGATCCCGATCAAGAAGAATACCTCGAGTACTAGTGAATCGAGCAATGATGAGGAAACAAGCAGTGACTCCAAAATCCATGGAAAGGACTGCGACCAGAATTCTGTCAACCCTTAGGCCCCCCCAGCTGAATGTTGACCAAAAAATACACTCGCAGATTGGCTTTGTCTCTGGCATTCACATTAAGGAGAAGAATCCTTCCAAGCACTAAGTTCAGGTTCCCAGGGTTTTGTTTATTTTTCATATGGTCAGTCTCAATCTATTTTTCATAGTTATTTGCAGCAACAAAACTCAGTTTCTTTGGTTCAAAACTGCTTATTATGCTCTTAGTATGATATGTTTTCCTCTACCATAGGGAGGATATTTTTGACATTTAAATATTGATTTTTCGAGAGGGGCAAGCTTTAAACTATATTCTACCACACTTCGTTCATAGAACTGGTATCATGACTTGTACTTTTGCTTGTACTATTATTTTGAATCAATAGATTAGACTCTGAACTTACAAAAACATAATAAAAAATAATAGTATAATAATTAATTGAAGAATATGAATTTATTATTATTTTGGATATATTCGTATGTGCCCACCCATTACTAGCAACAACCATGCTAATTTTATTAATATGTCTGATTATGCCAATAGGCGTAAATTAGGCACATACCTTTTATATTAACGTTTTTCCCTATAGTATGTGCCTAAATTTATGCCGATCGGTGTAATTGGACACATTAATAAAATTAATGTGGTTGTTGCTAGTTTTCTATGCCTTAGAGAC
>LPNX011066992.1:75430-119256 GCA_001517045.1 Pseudotsuga menziesii | reverse complement strand
TATATATTGTAATCGAAATAAAATTAATGACACAATTATTTTCTCAAATAAAAATAACAATTAAAAAAGTAAATAATTTAATCAACGTCTATTTTTCTATGAAATTTTAAATTTAAATATTTTATATATAAGTTAATTATATATATATATATATATATAATCCATATATAAACTAGCCACAACCATATTGCTAAGATTAATATGTTAGAAATACTTCGAGAGGCATATATTTGACTCATTGACAATGCTTTTTTTCCTAAGGAATGTGTCAATTACTTGTATTTAATAGTTAACCTAATATAACAACCACTTAATTTATGGTTGTTAAGTTCATAGTTGAACTTAAGCTCATAGTTGTATCATCATTGGAGTTAAGTGAATAGATGTGTATATAGTAAATTTAAAAGTTAATATACAAATATTGTAGTTAATATAACAACTCTGAGTTATCTCATCTCTTAGCGCCCAAATGGAGTTAAACTAAGCCTTATGCACATTAACTCGACTCCCAACTACAAGATGGAATTCAACTATGGCATGCGATGCACATTACCTAACTGATTGTTCTCGGTCCATGATTTCACTACAATGAAGGTCCACTTCTCAGATTAAGAGATGGAGTTCATCTAAATTTAATTTAATCATTGTATCACTAATGGAATAATAAAATAGTTATCTAATAGTTATCCAAAATAATTGAGACTAGAATTGAAGTTAAGGTAATAGTTGTAGGGCTAGTGCAAGCTAATGCTGGTCACTTATGATGTGTTCATTGTGATGGACTTCTAGAAAAACAAAAATATGAACATCAAAAAGAAATATTAGAGGTACCTAAACAATTTTTTGGAATATGGCATACGAATATGAAACATGGAAAATCGGATTACCTTCCGTAATATATAACTTTTATTTATGGAAACTAAGTATAAATCCCCAAAAAACAAGGTTCTTCTAAGGTTGGTATGTTATTTTTTTCACAAAAAATAATGAATATGTTTGTGCTTGTCCACTCGTTTGGTATGAAAATGGTGGAATTTTGTGAAAAAAAATATATAGTGTTGTAGATAACAAGTGTGTCTAGTGCAATGTTATTTTTCCATATATATATATATTAAATTAAGGAAGTCAGTGACACTCTAAAATGACAAGGTCGAGCATTGGTCCATGACATCTTGCTCTTAACTTAGTCAATGAACGATTATTTTTTTTAAGATGTAGGTTTTTGTGTCTTCTTGTGTAGGTTCTTTTCCATTTTCTAAATAGGTGAGCCAATCAAAAGTTATAGCTGAAGCAAATAACCTACCTTTTGTCTTAGATTGACGTTAGTCCATTTAAAATTAAATTAAAAAATGAAGAAGATAATAGATTTAAATAAAAATTGGCATATTGAGAATCTACAAACAGAGTTACACAAGTGTGTGAACTTTCATTAGCAGTGGACAAGCATGGAATATGCAAAATCATTCACGAAATAATATAAGTGGTACCAAAAATGTTTTCTGTCACAAGACATTCCAAACCACTTCGTTTGGCAACTTGAACCTACAACCAAAGAAGTCAACTCATTCATTTTCCCGAGATCTGTATTTCAAAAACATGTGTAAAACAAGGAAATTCTGAGATCCAAAAATTAGGGCTCAGAGATGGATTTGATTCTCCCAATATGCAATACCTGTAGGAAAAATGAGAGAGATTATTGTTTTTTGACATGTTGGGAACAAATGACTCTGATAGTTTTGAACAATGATTCTCCAGTCGCTCAGAATAATTAATTTAAAAAGATGACTTTTCGTAGTAAAATGCCAATTTCGGTGGCTTGGAGCACCCAGAAATTTTGTTCTTAGCTACCAAAAGTCTGCTTTTAGTGGCTTAGAGACCATTTTGAAACCACGCTTAGCCACAAAAACCTGTGTTTTTATTTTTTTCAATGGGTCCCCCTCCCCGCGCCTACAAAATTGAAATTCAAACCCTAGGGAAGGATACTACAATGTTGGATCTAGAGAGGGCTAGGCTTAGTGAGACTTCATGCGGATAAATGTGGAGTGTACTGAGGATATGGTGCTAATTTGAAGGGGTTAATCAGTTGATTGGTACTTGAGCAAAGATTATGGTGGATTCTAGTAATAACCATGAGATAGCTAATAGAGTAATCATTTTAACCTGAACATTGATGCTTCATGGAGTTTTAACTATAGTCGTGGGACAGGTGGAGGGAAGGC
This sequence comes from Pseudotsuga menziesii, assembly GCA_001517045.1. Taxonomy (NCBI): domain Eukaryota; kingdom Viridiplantae; phylum Streptophyta; class Pinopsida; order Pinales; family Pinaceae; genus Pseudotsuga; species Pseudotsuga menziesii. The sequence continues at coordinate 117,037 of LPNX011066992.1, read as the reverse complement.
TAGGGTTCTCATCTCTTATCAGTTAGTTCAAATCAATAACGACCATTTTTCTACCAACTTATGATTTACTGCAGTCCCCCAATGTTTTCGGCGGTTAAGTGCTAGATCATGATGTGCCCCGTGCTGACGGCGCTTGATTTTGATGGACAGATAACCATTTTCCCTTTTCATCCTTTTTCGGTGGTTAATAGAATCTAGGTTTTAATTCGCTAGCTACTGAAAGCTGGGCTTTCGGTGACTAATGAACCATTGGTCCATTTGCCTAAGCCACCAAAAGTCTCCTTTCCATAACTTATTTAAAATGAAGTTAATGCGCTTTTAGTGGTTTAATGTCTTCTTGGACCCATTGCTAAGCCACCGAAACCAAGGATTTTTAGTGGCTAATGAACTATTGGTAAGTTTTCCTAAGCCACTGAAAGTCCCTTTTTCCCAAAATTTTATAAAAAACATGATCAACAGGATTTCGGTGGTTAATGTGGTCCTAAGTCAAAACTATTAGCTACCAAAATCTAGGATTTTTGGTGGCTAATGAGTTGTTGGAAAGCTCTCCTAAGCCAGTGAAACATAAAACTTTCAAATTACTTGAAAAACAAAACATCATATATTCCAACTTTGTTAGTCACCCATATATCTTTCATAATATGACATGAAATCTTCATCACTATCAAAAAATAAATTATCTAAGTGGACTTATCTAAAATTGATTTATTTAGGAGATAACATCTGGATCCTACTCAGGGATGGGAACCTTCTTATGAGGTCCCAATAACCCCAGACCAAATTCATTTCCTAAAAAACAAATATTAATGCTATCTTCTAGTGTTCCACTAGGCATGGAGTCATTTGTCCTTCATAACTGATCTGCTAGAACTTGCCTATAGCCCACTTTGCTTATTCATGAAAACAACTAAAAATGACCTAGCTACTTATATTAAGAACTTATTTTCCTACCTATTCCTACTCCTAATTCTAATCAGTAGAGTCTTCTTATCAAGTGACATCATGCTTCCAACGAAGCCATGTTAGAAGTTGATATGCTGAACTTATCCTTGATCTTGACTCGAAAAATAAATGAAACCCTATCATCTAGCAATGTATTTTCAAAGGGTGACAGAACCAACTATCATCTGACAAAAATATTTTGATATCTATGCTGCTCATAAGTTCCAGATAGTCAACAACACGATCATAAAAACCAACAGGAAATACCTTCTTAAGTTGCTGATCTTTTCCTCCACTGATGTCAATGTTGAATGTGGACTACTCAACCTTTGTCTGATAAAAATGCAAGCTCAACAGCTGATCTAAATCTTTCTACTCCCCTTCACATAACTTGAATTCATCATGATGATGTGCTGGCCTATCACAGCTAACAATTTCCTCTTCCACAATAATATATTTGTAGGATATATCAAAACTAAAAACATCTTTATTGGAATTTTGAGTAGCAGATTTGTAACAAGCATCTATCATTCCAGGCACACAATTTTCATCATCTCTCTACTGAAAAGAAGAACTAGATGAAATTTGAGAAAATAATAAGTCTTCATAAATTTTAACATCTTCTTCCTCATCACTGTATTGGTCGAATATAAGAGCATCAAGATAAGATCCTAATGACATAGATGAAGGCTCTTGTATAGAAGTATCAACAATCAAATTTTGAAACACATCTGGAAAAATATTACCTAGTTTCTTGTCATAATTTGAAGCAACATATTCATAAGGAGAAGGAAGATCTTCCTGATGTTCTAGCTGGAGATTAGAAAGTCCCTGAAAATCTTGTTCCTGATGGTTACTGCAACTTCCCTTGATTTGCAAATATGGAAACTGTGAGCTATCCTTACTGATTTCAATGGTCATTTGACTAACAGAAAGCTGATCATTTCCATCTGTAGTTAAAGAAAACAATTCTTTAGATTCACAACAATAAGATTTAATGATAGTAGGAAAACATTCAACTCCTTTATAATCCATTTCTAGTTCATGTTGATTAAAAAGTGCATCATATTGAATATTCTTGAAGGGCTACTACATATTGTGAGGGAGATATATGTCTCTATTTACATATTCATCCTTATGATGTGTTACGGAGAGAAATTCCTATGGCTTGGGGCACCACAACACACAGCTTAACTCTAGAAATCAATCAATTCCTTTATGCAAGAGAAACCAAACAACTAACACTAAACGATCTTGATTAGTACCTTATTCCAGACGATTGGTGTAGATCCCCGTTGAGCTTTCCAAATTCACCTTGAATTAATGAATTGCTTCCTCAACATTCAATAAACAAGACAAGCATACTATATATAATTGTGTTATCTCTACTCTAGCATATATAATCAATAACATATAAGCATTTGAAATCGTCCATGGATAAAATATTCATTCAAACACACGTTATTGGACAGGAAAATATATTTCTATTGATATAAAATCAGAGATTACAATGAATACAACCTCTGTCGGTGCGTCTGCAAATCAGAGAAACTGAGTCCCCCACTTGGGCCTCCACCACTTCAATCCTCCATCTCTTGATAGCAAGCTCACAAGCAAAAAGTAAGCTTGAGAAGAACACAAAAGTTCTCCAAGGGAAAAAGGGGATGTAGACTCAAGCACAAGTTCTGGCAACAATGGACTATAGTTCTCTTGCTCTTAATTTCTCATATGCCTTCAATGTATCCAAAGGGTTCCTTATATAGCTCATAAATGGGGTAATGAAAGGTTGAATCTTAGCAATGTCAAGGCATATGGAAGGCCAGGAGACAAGTGAGTCGGATCCACATCAAGGAAAACTCCAAAATAATTTGAATTTTTGCACACATCTTGATGTACGTAGTTTTAGAGGTCAAACCTGCGTATATACGCGATAGAGGGTTTAAAAGTCGTGTATGGAAATTTAAGCATGTTTTTAAGGATGGTTTAGGAAACATCAAAGGAACAAAAATGGTCCATGGGGTCTAAGGAGTCTACATAGGGATAGGGAAGGCCATAAAAGTGTGATTCACTATGTGTGGTAAAATCAGCTATAATAGATGCCCCTTAATGTGTGAGGTTAGAGGGATCATACGATGGCCGAAATACATTATAAGTCCATCCCAGAAATGAAGTAATGAAGAACCTAGTGGAAGAACCAGCCACCCAATCAGCACTATACAATGATACAACTCTACATATAACTGTGAACACATATAGCAGTCCCGGATACATAAGAGTACAATGGCCATGAATAGGCATGATACAATATGACATATGTGGTCATCGCCACGTACAATATATATAGATCAGAATCTCCATGATTAAGATATACAAAGGGTCATGATCTCCATGAAAATTGAAGATATACAATGGATCAAGATCTCCATAATGGCTGGAAATATCTTACATCTACTGGAATCAAGTCACGAGAACTGAAATATCATGAACACTAGCACTATAAAGGAGGTAGCATATATGAGATGCCACCAATCTAGAAGGTATTATACACAAATCTCTATGAGTACATGTCCTACTATGTGAATAGAGGTGTTGAGGTCGAAAATAGTAGTCCATCGTCTGATTACTGGTCATTGATGTATACCGTTAACATATGCGAGATCACCCACCAATATTGAAAATGGGAATCAACGTACTAGAGTGCAAACTAACAAGTGTGAATAAATGTGTTGAGGTCGAACACTTGAGAGAATCCATCGATTAGGGGACATTGATGTATTCCCAAAGAACTGTCGATGGAGAGAGAACCTGCCACTGCTAACTGCAAGTCTCAAGGCACTCAAAGATGAATCTAGATTCCTATCCTAGAATAAATGATCTGAAGTTGATGGGATGAAATCCACTAGAAGGAGGGCACTAAGGCATGCCCCATCATCCAACATGAGGTACTCAGCAAAGCTGTACAATGTGGAAGGACTCGATCATAAGGTGCACGAACTAGTAACTGTACCGAGAATGACCGACATGCAAAGTCAAGATAACTGAGGAATGGCTGAATCAGGTTTCAACTTCCTCCAAATAATAGCATAACGGCAAATGGTGATTGAATGTAGGAAAAATAGACTCGATATGCAAAACTGGGACATCTCTGCGACATAGGAGGCATCGACAGAGGCTCCATAGGGACTGGAAGCTTAACCAGTTGATGGAGATAAACTTAGATAAACGAGTACAGCTCCTAAAGTCAAACTATTAACCCAACCAATGGATGTGATATACAGTGCTCTATTCGAAGGCGACATGACTTGACTGCTGCCAAAGATAACATCTTTCCTTGTCTGGCTTTTTTGGTTTTTTAATTTTTTTTTGGACATTTTCAAATATTTGGAAATATTGAAAAGGATTAAAACTGCTTTAAAGTTACAGACTAGGAGGAGATGAGTGTCAAAATGGGCAAACAAACTAGTTCCAAGCAGTGGAACATACCTATGCCTAATGCAAGGATACATGTGTAGGATAGCGACAATCGGGGGAAAGTCCCCTCCCGGCAAAACATGGAATCAAGTTGCAAAGGATATATAAAATGGCTCTGCATGGCTAGACATGAGACAATATTGGGATATATGGTTGATACTCAAAGTTAGGGAAGCCGACATAAGGCTCAATGAGGCAGGCAAATATCATGATAATGCAATTACAACTTGACATAGGGGAGTCCAGGGGAAATAGGTCAGAAAAATATCAAGAGGAATATGGGGCTCTTATTAAATGTCATGGAAATAATATATGAGGGACTCCCACACCCTAAGGGACAAAACTATCGGCATGGGAACCAAATGCAAATAAGGCACTAACCAGGGTACCCATGTAAGGTCAATCTCTACCATTTAAATCATGCCACTTCTAAAACAGCAAGAAGGTTTCGTGACAAGATAGAATGGGTACCTATGGTTATGATGAAACGGTCATAAGGTCATGCAAAATGAAAATGGTGGTGAAACCTAACCTATATGCCAGTTTATACATGATACCTAAAATCAGCACGAGCGGGTCAACCCAACGGTCGAAACAACGCTCAAAACAGTCTCGTACGTCATATATTAGTCAAAAAACGGTCCAAAAGGATTATAAATGGTCCAAACAATAGAAAAGGGGGTAAAAAGTTTCAAAATTTTGAAAAATTTCTATAAATAGTAAAAAATTCAAAATCTTATATAACATTTGAAATTTTTACCCAATTGAGCTCAGAACTTCAACAGCAAATTCTGGGAGATCCAGCTGACGGAATCCACTGCCATTTTTTCCAGGTAATTACCCATGCCCTGCTCTTTCATTTTCATGCAAATTTTATAATTTTCAATGGTCAAATCAGGATTCTAAGCCATTCTAAAGTGTGGGCTATGGCCCACGCAAAAATCAAGGGTTTTTCCGCATATAGGGCTGGATATATGCAGAAAATGTCCTCAAAGTCGTGTACATACGTGGTTGTTTAGCAAACAGTCACATATGAGGCCACGTTAAAGGTTTTTTAAGTGTTCTAATGACTCAAACGTGAATTTTATGTGCATGATTGTTTTAGAATGGAGAGAACGTGAGCACAGGGATATAGAAGAAGTAGTTCGTGGTGATCTAATGGCACAATAGGCTCTTTGTGCATGTAGGCTCTACAAGTTTTGGTGTCTTAGTGGCTTAAGGAAATAACCAAGACTGTTGCAAATGCTAGTAGACTACTGGGATCCAGACTCAGAGTCTTTCCAGATTGATGGGATGTCCCTCACCGTAGAAGTGGAGGACATATACTTTATTACTGGACTTTACCGATGGGGGGAAGTGGTAAACTTATAGTCTCACAGGCCCAGAGGTGGCCTCCCCATCAATGAGTACATAATCGTGTATTGTTATCTGAATATGGAGAAGGTCGGGAGTCAGATCCCAACTAACTCCATACAGGTGCTAGGTCGAAAGGCCATACTACTGATACTGGGTAGGATAGCAGGGCTAACTTCACTCCACCAGGCCTTGTGGCCTCTGATGTTCTATGCAGTGGAGTGCATGAGACCCACTGTGTATGATTGGAGCACTACACTACTGGGCAACATGAAACACCAGCTCAATGAGTGCAAGATGTGCATAGTACGAAACTTCAGTTTCAGTAGCATACTGAGCATGTTTTTCTTTGAGCGTGTTTCGAGATTGAGTCCTAGAGTTGACGTTCCTCTTCATGGAGTTCGAGATCCAGTCCAATGATGTTGGGCAGATGCGATACGCAAACTGGGTGGNTCCAGCTGATTTATTTCCATGGTGGCGACGGTAGATAGTTGCCATAGATGATTACCCCTATGTGGGGATAGATTTTTGGGGAGACCCTGACATGCCACTACCACCAGGATCAGCATACAGTGACATCGATAACGAATCACAACCCTCTTTTTAATATTTTTTGAGTTATTTAATTTTTTGTGTTTTTTGATATATGTAATCAAAAAGACATGTTTTTGCATGACAACACATAGTGACATCCTACCATGTGTATGCAGATGTAGGACCACGGCAGCCTAAAGGATTCCCTTGTCATAGATGGAGGGGAAGAGGAGATGACATTACGGGTGTGGATGCGGAGCAGATGCTCCAAATCATTCATACCAACTTTGTGAGGCTGACACACAAGGTACCCATGGCGCAGGTCAAGGAATTTCCTGAGGCGATGCAGCGTTAGGTGGTGGGTGTGCCATGAGCATGGGTGTGGTTATTCAGATGGCTGGCTAGAGCCGTGGTGACATTCCATGATCACAACCCCCCTCCTCCTCCCTAGGCTTAGATACTTGGGAGTGATATATTTTGTACTACCATGTATTTATATTTTGGTGGTTCAAGAGCCCCATTTTTGTATTATGACACTATGTATTATCACATTTTGGATGTTTTAATGAAAAACTTTTACATTTTGGATGTTTATTTATTTACATGTGTAAAAATTTATGTTCGTAATGAGCTTATTGTTTATGAAACAAATGCCAATCTAACACGTAGTTAACATATGAGTCAACAACTTGATTATTCATTTTTGGAATATGTATGTATGTTATGTTTTCAAATTGCCATTCTAACAATCTCACATGTAAGAATCTTCGTAATAATGTTGAATCTCTAACGTGATCCAAGCCATTAATTTGTGATACTACTAACTCTGAATCAAGACATACCTCAAGAGAGAGAACACCATGTGAAATGGCATCTCGTAGAAGCTCAGTAATGGCACTATATTCAGCAACATTGTTTGAAGAGGGCTGGAAACATACGCCCCCTTAAGAAAATACCTGACCCGTAGGAGTATAAATAACCCAAGCAGCAGAGGTTGAATGTTGAGTGTAACAACTTGCACCATCAACGAATCCTATATAGATGGAAGACTCCATTGACATCTACCATAAGAAACAAAAGCTAATCAACAAACCTGATCACCATAAGAAAGACTTAACTATGCAAGATGTTGTACAATAATATAGAATAGCTAACCCTGGCTAAAAATCATGCATAGTACTTTTTAAGATAGAGCCCATTTCTAGGCTCCGCCAAGGCCGTCCCCTCGTAATCTACTAGCTCATAAGCACCCTTCTCTAACACACGTTTAACCATGTAAGGACCATGCCACATGGGGTTGAATTTTCCTGCCCCCAAGGGTTATTTATATTGATCCCACAAAAGGAACAAATCTCGTTCACGAAACCTCCTTGGACAGACATATTTATCGTACTGGACCTCAACGCGATGCTTATTCACTTCTAAAGCCACTAAAGCATCTCGACGCTGCCCATCAAGCTGCTCTAAATGGACCAAACGTTCCTCCAATGGAGAAGTGTCCAGTAATAGCTCTATGGCTAGCTTCAAAGAAGGGATCTCACACTCAACTGAAAATATAGAATCCACTCCATGTACAAGCTGATATGGAGAAAAATTGGTGGCAGTCTTAACCGCGGTTCTATAATCCCACAAAGCAGGATATAACATAATATGCCAATTGGTCTTGCTTTGTGCGATGGTTCGTTGGAGAATAGACTTGAGTGATTTGTTCACTGCTTCAACTTGTCTGTTTTCTTGAGGGTAATAAGAAGAAGAATGCTCCTACTTATACCCTAGCTTTGAGTCCAACTCTTCCATCATATGATTCTGAAAGTGCTTACCATGGTCAGTGACAAGCTCTTTCAAAATACTGAACCGAGTAATAATCAGGTTGAATACGAAGTGTGCAGCTGTCTCACCCTTGAATTTAACTGTAGGCATAGCCTCAGCCCATTTCGTGAAGTAGTCAACAACCATGATAATATGATGATGCCCCCCAGCTGAAGCTGGGTTGCAACCCATGAAATCAAACCCCCACTTAGTGAAGGGACCAACAATGATAATGGGATGTAATGGGGAAAGACACAAGCACATATTACGTACAAACACCTGGCAAGGGTGGCACTTTTTGACCGCATTAACACAATCTTTAAAGATTGACAGCCAGAAATAACCTGCTCTAAGGATTTTTTGGGCTGTAGAAATCCCAGATAAATGACCACCACATGCCCCTCCATGGAAATCATTCAGCACAAGCTTAGCCTCCTCATGAGTTAAACAACGACATAAAATTGAACCTATCCCACGACGGTACAATGTGTTATCCACTATGAGGTAATTATTAGAAATGTGATGTAATCGTCATCATTCATCCCATGAAAGGTGAGTAGGTACCTTCAACGTTTGTAAATATATGATAATGTCCCCATACCATTGATCCAAAGTTGAGATCAAGAAGATGTGCTCATCGACAAACGTATCTTCACAAGTTTCCTCCTCCTCCTCGCTCAGGAAATCAGATATAACCTCTGCAAAAATCAATGATTTTTTTTATTTTGCTGAGACAAACTCGAGATCAAATTCTTGCAGGATGAAAATCCACTTATTATACTTTCCCCCTATCATCCTTCTAGTGAGGACAAACTGAAAAAAATTGACATGGGAAACCACCAAGGTCTGGCGAAGGAGAATATAGTGTCTCAATATTTGAACCACATGAACGGTAGCTAGGGAAAGCTTCTCCCAATGGGAATAACAGATCTCCACATCTATAAGGTTTCGGCTCAGATAATATATGACATGCTCTTGGAGCTCCTCATCTTCTTGAACTAAAACCATACCAATCATCTCCATAGATGTGCCCACATAAAGTAGAAAGTCACAGCTATAGTTGGGTGGACTAATCACTGGGGCCAATGCTAGGGCTCACTTAAGTGCATCAAAGGACTCCTGGGCTCGCTCATCCCAGCAAAAGGTAGTGTCCTTCTTCAAAAGATGCATAAAGCCTCTAGTCAAATTGGCAAAATTTACAACAAATCTCTGTAAGAAGTTTTCCATGCCTTGCAAACATTGAAGATGTCTAATGTTTTTCGGGGGAGACAATTGAAGTATTGCCTCAACCTTTAAAGGTTCGACTCTTATACCCTCCTTGGAGACAATGAACCCTAATAAGCAACCAGACTTCACACAAAAGATGCACTTGTGAGGATTTAAACTTACCAAATAATGGCGGCACCTTTCGAACACTAATCTCAAATGGTAAGAATGATGCATTCCCATGTGAGAATGAGCAGCAAGGTCATCCAAAAAGACTTCAATAATCGATTTGAGATCATGGAAGATCAAGGTCATAGCCCACTGAAAAGTGTCTCTGGCATTTTTAAGGCCGAAGGGCATCTTCCAATATGCAAAGGTACCCCAAGGACAAATGAAAGCACTCTTATGTTGGTCCTCAGGTTTAATCTGTATCTAATTGTATCCAAAAAATCCATCCATAAAAGAAAATACCTCGCTTCCTGCACACTCATAAAAAATCTGATCGATAGATGGTGTGGGAAAATTATCTTTAGGACAAGCACGATTCAAGTCATGGAAATCAGTGCATATGCGGATTGTTGCTTGCTTCTTATCAACCAGAACAGGGTTTGAAACCCACTCTGTCAAGGGAATGGGATCAATAAAACCAACATTCAACAGTTTTTCTATCTCATCCTTAATCACGGGTGCTTTCCAAGGATTCACCGCACACAAGGATTGTCGAGTAGGATTAGCATTAGGATAAGTTTTAATCTCATGCTCAACAATGTGAAGGTCGATACCTGGAATCTCCTCGTATGACCAGGCAAACACATCATGAAATTCTTTGAATAGCTCGGTATACTCTTGAATCTCAGCATGGGAACATTCTTCCCCAATATAAACATTATCAACCTTGCCAGGATCGCGAGAGATATTGATAGGAATGGTAGGAGATATATTTGCCACATTTCCATCAGCCATAAGACCAGGAGAGCTTAGCGGAACCATGGAACTACCAATTCTCTCACTAAGAATCTCCCTATAGTCTTCACACTCCAAATGGTCAAGCTCGGGAAGAAAATAAGATCTATGATGCAACTCTTCCCAAGGTGGATCAACCCCAGACATAGCCTTAATAATAGCCTCTTCTGAAGGAAAAACACTATTAAGGTAGTCATGTGTGTGAGAAGACTGCACTACCCATGCAGGCAGTACATAAGAGTCTTTTTCCTCTATCTGCAAAGAGGAAGAACTAGGTTGTGCAACAGATCCAAGATTACCTTGATATGCTATCATAGTTGTAGGTAACGACATGTCCATTTCGATGAGCTCACATGAAGAATTCGATGTAGGAAGAATCCAAGGATCCTCCATATGGTTTGTGCAAAAAGAAACCAATCTTATAGACGACGAAGCCTCACCAAAACTAGATCCTATCATAAGGATGGGTGCAGAACAACTAAAGCTTCCCGTGAGGGATGGATACATGCCAACACCCACATTCCCAGTTGTCGGCTGAGAGTGCTGGACAATCGGGAAAGAAGCTCCGAAGGATGTGGTAACAGGTGGATTCTTGAATGACGTTTATCGTAACTATCTTCCCATTAAACGAAAAGCATACCACTTGAAATAGAGAAGAATCTACGTCTTGCATATTGTACATCCAATTCCTTCCCAGCAACAAATTGTAGTATAGGGGTGCATCAACCACCTCGACCTCTATCACAATGGTCTTCCCTCCCAAACAGAATTTAAGAGAAGGAAGAATGTCATGCAGTCAAAATGATCTACCATCAAAAGCAGTCAACATGGTAGTGGATTTAGACAACTCGAGGGAACCCAAACCCTTCCAACATGCCAAAGACATCACGGAGTCAACAGCACCTTTGTCAATCACAGTGCATTTCACAGTCATGTCAAGACATTCTACATGAATCAAGAGAGACACATAGTAAGGTAAGCGAGGCTGAAGTCCCACAATTTCAAATTTGATGAACGCCAAGAGCAGAAAGCAAAGCTTTCCTTTGCGAAGGACAAATCTGAAGTACTTCGAGTGCAGACATGACACAAGGAGTGTGGCCCAAATCCTTGATAAGAGAATAGTTTTGGGTAGCTTGGGCATTAGGATTGTGCCCCTAATGGTTAAGGACTCCCTTAGGAATGCGAGGATCAACTTTAGGTTTATCCACAAGTTTTTCAATATGCAAAGGGCTCTCAGGTGGAGCAGGTTCCTTTCTAAGGTCTGGCTGTGACGAACCATAGTCCTTTGCATGAGTCACAAACTTAGCAGCATGCACCATATTGATGCAACCATGACCACTGGAAGCCTCTGGTGGATCTTGATCCTCACTAGACTGATCATGGGTCCTCGAGTTCATGTTTTGATTATGAGGTAAAGGGTTCCTTAGTACAGTTGGGCCCTGTGCTATGAATCTTGAGGCTTCCTCTATCCGAGGGCACAAGTGAGTGAGGTGATCATCCTTACATAACTTGCAAGGAAACTTAACCTTATTTTTAGGTTGCTTGTCCCCCCAAGGATTTCAAGTGTTCTTATCATTAGACTTGGCATTTTCATTCCTATTCCCACCCTTACAATTATTTTTACCCTTCTTTTTATTCCTTCTGAGTTGCTAGTTACCCTTCTGGTTCGACGATTGTAACACAAGAACACTCGTTGTTTGGGTGGGTTGAAACGAATCCAAGGCTTGTCCTGAGACAGATTGGTTGATAGATAATTGACTGGCCTTTTTCACAACCAAATCTGTAGGTTTGGTACTTGTACAACCTATAATGCCATCGACATGTGGTCCAGGTTTGACTGTATGGTCGAAACTAGAACGCGGAGCATTAGGAATGATATCATATAACAAACCGGATTGAGCATAAATCATGTCCAATTCATGTGCCCTAAAAATGGCTTGTTCCTAGTTCTGAACTCCGGATGTAGAAACATCCTTCGCTATATAAGGTAGTAATGATTTAAAGAACCATTCAAGGAGAAACTCCAGTGGTATGAAGGCTTTAATCAATCTCTTCCGTCTACACCACTCTTTGATATGGTCCAAGATATGCATGGCTTTATCTTTCCGAAATGTTGACAAGAGTTCAGTACCAATGTCGTAATGCACTGGTAGCTGGAATTAGTTGATAAAAGTCATAGCTAGGTCATCGAAGAAAGTCAATGCCGCCTAGGTATCTCTATGTACCATTTCGCAGCAAGCCCGGTGAGGGTGCATTGAAATAGCCTTAAACAGATCGAATCTTTGTGTAAGGAATTAGAAGAGCACCATAGGTGAAATGTAGTAACATGTTCACTCGGATCTTCTCCTGGTTTGCCCTTGAAATTGGGAATGTCCGAGGGAATCTTATTAGGGACAACTAGCCAAGACGAGTCATAAGATACCCGATCATTCATTAGTCTCAAAAAGTCAGGCAAATTTAACGTTGCGAGGAAAGGGAGCCTAGGTTGAGTAGGTCTAAGAGGCGCTTGCTGATAATTTTGATTCACATAGGACTGATGACCATAACCACCATGGCCATGGCCATAGTAACCTCCTCTCATTTGACCCATATAGGATGGCATGGAAGCACCATAATGTGGTGTACCTTGACTATGTGGAGCTACAAAGCCATAATTCAGAGAGTAAGCGGGTTGTTGATACCCGTACCCATAAGGTGAATAGGTCTGTGCATACTGCGGTCTATAATGAGGTCCATAAGACATCCCATGAGATGTCCCATGAGACACTCCGCAAGTAGGAATATATGCTTTGGAAGCAATAACATGACCTACAGAAGTAGGGATATGACCTCCCGACATAATAGGAGGTACTTGAGTGTGAGACACAATTGGGTGAGTAGCAGCAGTACGGACATGACTCTAGCAATGTTCTGGCCTGAAGGACCACATGAACGAGGGGGAGGAAAAGCATTCAAAGATCAAGGAATAGAGGATGAAGGGACATGTGAAACTTTGTACGTGGTATTCCTAACAGTCACTCATGTTGGTTCTGGTATCCAAATAGGATTACTAACACCAGTTCTAGGACGAACGTGAGATGTGGCCTCCACCTTTAGGATGGAGGGTGTAATATGACTCATGTTCCCAAATCTCTCCACATGGAAAGAAATGGGAATGCCCCCAGGTATAGTGTTAGGGACAAATTCTGTTTCAGAAAAAAAATATCGTATCATGTATAGGGTTACCAAACATGCCATAACTAACATAACTAGTGCTTGTAGATTCATGGTGAGTATCATCGCCCGACATCCCATACTGGTGACCTGTGAATGAGGGATCATAGCTAGAGTGAGTATGTCTTTCATGTGAAGGATCAAACTCAGAATGTGCAACTGAATCAGGAGAAGGATCAAATGAAGGAGTAAACTCTCCGTCGTCCATGCGAAGTGGAGAAGACAGCTCAGGAATATCATCTTCATGATCTCCCATCATGTCTGAATCAATGTGGGTGTGAGTCTTCTTGGATCGTCTACTTCTCTCTCCCAAAAGAGGAGGAGATGTAGAAGGCAAAAGCCCTGCTAAATGACGAGAACAATGAGGAGCCACACCCATATCCAAAATGACTCAAAAAATGAAAAATACTCTCTAAAGTACGCAAACCCTAGGCAAGCTAACGTGCACAGAGCATACACCAATAAAATATAAATCCAACCACAAGCAAACAAGGGAATGATATGTAAGCTCCTGAATGAAGCAGGTATGTCTTGCCTAGGAGAGGCTTGAAAATCCCATACACAACAAGCGGAGGTTCGTAACCAATTATTGTGGCCCTTAGCTTCAACCTATAAAGTGACTGTGCTATCTTACCCCAACCTGGCTGGGACACCCACAGAATAACCCCTCCAAAGTACCCCTTCGATAACCTAGGTAAAGAGAATAAGGTCACCTCAATATAATCAATGCTTAGGCGGACAGTCACAGCTGGGATTGACCATATGGGCAGGGAAGCAAGGTTCGAAACTATCGAAAGAGCCCCTAGATATGAATACAATCCTAGAAATATATCCGATGCTACTCAGTTATGACTAGGGGTCATCCCAATCAATAACCGCTCAGGCTTAACTGCCTTTTGAGATGAGTATCCTAAGAAACACTAATTATACCAAGGAATTTCACACTCTCACCTTGACAAACACATACTTGTTGTTGTTTAGTGGTCTTGGAGAATTTACTCACAATGAACTATTTCAAGACCCTAAAACCTAATCTTCTTGGTGTACCCTATCAAAGAAAATAGTGTAATCCATTCTAATTAATCGTTGATTTTATTTGGATTTATTACTCAAAAGAGGTAGATGGTCGTGCAACCAATGGTGTTATGATGCAACATGAAGTAAAATGCACACCTAACAATCAATGCAAATGCATTGTGTCGAATGAAAAACATGGCATGCTACTACATGAAATGCAAAAAATTTCTTCAAATGACAAATGCAATCATTCCTATATGAAGTCCTTACTAATACTCTTAGGAAATCTAGTGCAAGTACCATGCGAAATGCAAAGTACAATGCATAATGATGCAAAAAAGCAAATATTTTGGATTTTTTGAATAAAAATTAGATACTAAAGAAAATGAATGATTCTACTACCCCCAGACTCGATGAGCACAATCAAACAACGCTCACACAAAGTACTAAGGTAAAATAAATCTAATGCACTAAATCCCAAAACAAAAAATCAAAAAATGCAAGGACAAGAATCTTCTTTAAAATAAAAAAAATTACTCTAAAAAAAGTGTCTCTGGTCAGAAACAGAGGTGTATATAGACTCTAACAGTATCAAAGGAGACTTAGCAATCATCAAAATTCACCCAGCAATAATCAATCTTCCTCTAGAAGACAAAACTAAGGGCATACATGACTGTTTGTAGTAAACCCACGTATGTACATGGATATAGCAGTCAAATCCACGTGTGTACGTGACTGTGAGTAAAAGACTCACATACAAGAAGATAAATGTAAAAAAATAAAGGCAAACAGATGAAATGAGACAAAATTCACACCAATTCAGACACTACCATGCAAACATGCCCCCATACTTGACACAAAAACATATAAATAAGAGCAATTCAAGAACATTGAATGCCGATAAAAACCCCCAAAGGACAACTACTAGGAACTCCCCAGTGGAGTCCCCAATTCTGTTATGGAGAGAAATTCCTATGGCTTGGGGTACCACAACAGACAACTTAACTCCAGAAGTCAATCCTTTTCTATATGCCAGAGAAACCAAACAAATAACACTAAAGGATCTCGATTCATACCTTATTCCATACAGTTGGTGTAGATCCCCATTGAGCTTTCCAACTTCAGCTTGAATTGATGAACTGCTTCCTCAACATTCAATAAGCAAGACAAGCATACTATATATAATTGTGTTAGCTCTACTCTAGCATATATAATCAATAACATATAAGCATTTGAAATCATCCATGGATAAAATATTCATTCAAACACACATTATTGGATAGGAAAAGACATTTTTATTGATATAAAATCAGAGATTACAATGAATACAACCTCTTTCAGTACATTTGTGAATCGAAGAAACCGAGTCCCCCACTTGGACCTTCACTACTTCAATCCTCCATCTCTCTATAGCAAGCTCACAAGCAAAAGGTAAGCTTGGGAAGAACACAAAAGTGCTCCAAGGGAGAAAGGGGATGCAGACTCAAGCACAAGTTATGGCAACAACAGACTATAGTTCTCTTTCTCTTAATTTATCATATGCCTTCAATGTATCCAAAGGGTTCCTTATATATCTCATCAATTGGGTAATGAAAGGTCGAATCCGAGTGATCTCAAGACATATGGAAGGCCATGAGACAAGTGAGTCAGATCCACATCAAGGAAAACTCCAAAAGAATTTGGATTTTTGCGCACATCCTGATGTACGCGGTTTTATAGTTCAAACCCGTGTATATACGCAATAAAGGGTTTAAAAGTCACGTATGGAAATTTAAGCATGTTTTTAGGGATGGTCTAGGAAACATCAAAGGAAAAAAAATGGTCCACGTGGTCTAAGGAGTCTGCATAGGGACAAGGAAGGCCATAAAAGTGTGATTCACCATGTGTGGTAAAATCAGCTATAACATGATGTAATTCATATTCATCACAACAATTACCAAATACAAGCTCATCTGAAAAATACCTTTAGTAGTGCTTACTGAATTCTCGGTGAAAATCCTTCAATGATGAAATGTTGGAAGGAAGTAAAGAAAAATACCACTAACGTGCATCACCATACAATGAATACATGAACATCTTCATGTTGCTGATCTAATAGATCCATGCATTCATGAAACTTGAGGAGGTGTTCTGCTGGATTGTCTTCTTCCTCCTCTTTGAAGATAGGTAGAAAATTTACCCATTCGGACATATCAGGTACTGGATGTGGGAAACCAAGAACTGAAGAGTAGTCAAGAGGTGCAAAAATCCAAGCCAAAAGAGAAACAAATGATTTTGACATCTTAATATTGTCGAGTCACCAATGAATTCATCCTTCATGGAGTTTCCAGGGATGAGATATTCACAAGCAATTGTGCTTGAAGATTCCTCAACCCTAAAATTTCTGATTTACTTATAAACTTCTGAGAACTAGATGATTCAAAAGAAGAAGATTGAAATGGAGGTCTATTTGATATAATAGTAGAAATACCTCTTGAAATACCTGATTTTGCTTCCCTTGCAACTCTGTAGGTCTGTCTGAGTGAAGCCCTAGCTCTTCTTAGAATCTCTTCTCGATCTGAAACAGGTGCTACTGGTGGCCCTTGAGGGTTTGCTCTGGTACCTAGTCTTCATGAAGTCACCTTATTCCAATGGAGTCGCAAAATAGATGATTACAACTAGAATAGTTTCCATACTTTGTCTATCATGAAAGTAGGATCTATGTCGTCTCCCAGCGAAGCTGAGCTTCAATCTCCTCTCCCCAGCAACAACGCCAATTTTTTATCACTCTAGGAAACTCCTCTAGGTTGCAGCTGGAGGATGCCTAGTAAATTAAATTTTTTTATGGTTTTTCTAAATGGATAAAGTCAAATGACCTATAGGACCTCACACTCTCAAGACATGCATAAAACTCAATCAAATATAAGGCTTCTAA
The DNA here is from genome assembly GCA_001517045.1 of Pseudotsuga menziesii. NCBI lineage: Eukaryota > Viridiplantae > Streptophyta > Pinopsida > Pinales > Pinaceae > Pseudotsuga > Pseudotsuga menziesii. Next base: position 99,615 of record LPNX011066992.1, on the reverse strand, counting down.
CTACCACTATTCTGAGGTTTGCTAATAGGGTGAAAAGATAGAGAACTTACTATGCTGGAAGATTCATATATAAAACAATCACATATAAATGGCTAAATTATCATAACAAGGAAACTATTTGCAATTCAACTCATCAAGATACAGATAGGATGACAGCTATCAGACATTAGATAACATGAATAAGCCTAAATTAGATATTCAAGCAGAAGCACAGAGTATAAAGGATATGGAAGCTGAATACATGATAGCAAAAGAGCTTATATTAGGTCATGAATAATATGAGAAGCTTGATAATAATAAGGGTCTAAAGGTCCCTGAAGTCAAACCCTTGCTTAAAAATAAGTCTTAGGATTTATATCCTTTACAAAAATATTCAGATCCTGAAAAATTGGATCTGATTTCCTAAAAATAGATAAACCAAAATGTTTTTTCTAAAATTAGGTCAAAAACCATAATTTAAGTAATAGTCTATCTAACTCTAACACTTGTTCACTCATTGAACTCTTTGATGCCTGCAGTGAGTACTGAAGTATAGCTATAACCTATCATCTAACATCACAACTTCGTTTAAACCCCTAGAGACCATTAAGAAAAGAATGAGATCCGTTAAAGATCCAGTTGATCATACACAGTTCAGAGGGGTTTATAAGATCCCTTGCTCATGCAAGATTAGCTATATAGGTGAGATGGGACGTTCTTTCCACACGCGGCTAAAAGAACATGGGGCGGACATTAGAAAAGAATGTATCCGTTTCTCAGCCCTAGCGGAACATGTAGCCAAAACCAAACATCACATTTGCCTAGAAGACACCATTATCCTCGCAAAAGAGAACCACTATTTTAAAAGGAAATTTAGAGAGGCCTTAGAGATCACTAAACTCCCACACAACCTAAACAGGGATGTCGGCCTTGAGGTGAGCACTAGTTGGCTTCCACCTATTCTCAATCGGAAAGGCCACTCTGTCCCTTAACCATTTTTCCTTCTGCCCCTTTTCCTCCTCCAAGCCCTTCCCCTTTTCTTCCCTTTGTCCTTCTTCCTTGGCCTTAAGTGAAACCTTAATTTAAAATACCCTAATAATTAATATTAAATTGAATGACCAATTTAGTTTCGGTTAAAAAACATTAGGGTTTTAAATTATTTTTAATCCACCTTTAACCTTAAAATTCCATTTCAATCTTTAAGATTTTTAAATGAATTTGAAGTCAACCTGTGAACGTTGTAGACCCCTCCTCATCTTAAATTAATCTAAAACCCTAAGTTTAGACATTAATAGGCATTAAGATTAAAATAAAATTTGTTAAGAATAGGAATAATTTAATGACTTCAGGACTTGTAATCTTTTAATTTGGTATTAACAATAATAAAGTTAATAAACTTTAAGGTTTAAATTTATTATTAAGGAATCTTACATCCTTGTAAGAAGTATAAATAAACATTTTTTTGATATCAACCCTTTAACCTCCTTAGACCCCACCCCTCCTCATCCTAAAATTAATCTGAAACCTTAAGTTTAGACATTAATTTGCATTAAGATTAAAATAAAATTGGTAATAATATGAATAAAATTAATGACTTTAGGAATTAAAATCTATTATGAGGCTTTAAATTTATTAATAATAATAAACTTAATAAAATTTAAGGGTAGAAAATTTAAGTACAAGTAAAATTCATTAATATTTTAATAACTCTAAGTTTTTTATATTTATTGTGAAAGTTTTTAAAAAAAAGGGTTATTAATAATAATAAATTCAAAAAACTTTAAGGCCTTTAAATTTATTATTAGAATTATTATTAATAATAATAAAAAATTAGGGTTTTTAAAGGGTTTCAAACTCTAACTTTTTAACCGTTAACCTTTCATTGAAATTTAATTATAATTAACATTAAAATTCATTAATAAATTTCAAAAAATTTAGGGTTAAGAAATCATTTCAAAAACTTTAGGGTTAAGAATAGTTAAAATCAATCTTTCTTTTTCTTAATTTAACCCAAAAAAAAAAAAAAAAATTTAAAAAATAAAAACTTAAGGATATAAACTATTCTTTTGGGGAAAATAGGTGTAGGGAATAATTTTTTCCGTGCACCAAATAAAATTAATAAATATTTTTCAACCTAAAAAACCCTAGTCTCCGCGGCTGACTTTAGACATTCTGACCAGCTCCAGTATTTAACTTGGGTTCTCACTCTCTCCACATTCGACTTGTCCTGATGATGGATCCTGATATGGATTCGAAACGTCGACTTGGTCATTTTGATACTGTGGTTTCTCCGATTACATCTCCGATAATCCACTATTGGTAAAAAGCATGTAGGGTTTGTGACCCTTTTCTCCTTGATTTTATCCTCAGAACTAGAATAGACTTCCCCCAAGGGTGCTTTTCGACAAATTTCAGCTTTATATTTCTTCCCTAAGATAGTTGTATTCGCAAAAATTGGTTCTGTGTGCCAAAAATACCTTTCTGCACCCTTTTTTGCTTTTGGTGGTTAAGGAAGCATAATCGTGGGCCTGTTAGCTGCTGAAAGCTCTACTTTCGGTGGCTAATGAACTGTTGCTGTGTCCGCCTAAGCCACCGAAAGCTCTGTTTTCTGCAAAATTTTATTAGCCTTTAAATCAATCTTCTACAACTTTTACCTCTATCTTTTTGGTAATTCTTCCATTTTCCTAGGGTTTGATTGAGTAATAGCATCATGAGCTGCCTCGGGATCGTACAAGCTTACTGCTGCCTCTGCTAGGGTTTCTAGTGCAAGGTGAGCCTAAGAACTAGGGTTTGTGTTGGAATTCTTCATCTGCAGCCTCAGAAGTCTGATCATCCTATAAATCCTGGTGTTGTCCTTAATAAAGATCGGATTCCTTTTTTGCAGCAGCAAATACATCCCCTTGATTTCTAGATGAGAATAATGCAATTGAGTATTTTTCTTGGTTAATTTTGCATTAGTTCTTTTTATATGTCTCTCTAAGACTTCCATTTCATGTATTCGCCCTAATAGCTAGTTTATTCTATGAGACATAGGTTTGATTGAGGAGGTCTCTACCATTGGTTCTTCATGAACTTCCCTTGGTGTTGGTAAGGGGAAGTCCTCATATTTTGCTGCCACCTGCTCTCTTAGGTCATCTTTCCCCTAAAAATTTGGCCAAACCGCTGAAAACTGGGGCTCAGAGATGGATTTGCTCCTTCTAATCCATGACATCTATGTATGAACCGAAAGAGGTTTTTGTATACTGGTTTGTTTCGAGCAAAACCCTCTCTCAATTTTTTGAAATAGTTTTCATTTTCCTGATATATGTATTTCAAAAACATGTGTAAAATAGGGAAATTCTGAGATCCGAAAATTAGGGCTCAGAGATGGATTCGATTCTCTCAATATGCAATACCTATATGAAACCTGAGAGAGGTTATTGTTCTATGACATGTTGGGAACAAAAAAAATTGAGAGTTTTGAACAATGATTCTCCAGTCACTCATAATAGATATTTTAAAAAGATGACTTTTCGTGTAAAACGGCAATTTCGGTGGCTTGGAGCACCCTAAATTTTTTGTCTTATCTGTCAAAAGTCTGCTTTTGGTGGCTTAGAGACTGTTTTGAAACCACGCTTAGCCATGGAAACCTATGTTTTGATTTTTTTGAGTGGGTCCTCCCTGCACCTATAAAATTGAAATTCAAACCCTAGGGAAGGATACTACAATGCTCGATCGAGAGAGGGCTAGGCTCAGTGAGAATCCATGCAGATAAATGTGGAGTGTACTGAGGATACAGTACTGATTTGGAGGGGTTAATCAGTCAATTGGTACTTGAGAAAAGATGATGGTGGATTTTGGCGATAACCATGAGATAGCGAGCAGAGCAATTATTTTAACTAGAACTTTGACGCTTCATGGAGGTTTAACTGGAGTTGTGGGACAGGTGGAGGGAAGGCTAGTGTTTTGATCTCTTATCAGTTAATTGAAATTAATAACGACCTCTTATCTACCAACTTATGATTTACTACAACTCCCCAATATTTTCGGCAGTTAAGTGCTAGATCATGATGTGCCCCATGCTAACATCGCTTGATTTTGATGGACAGATAACCGTTTTCCCTTTTCATCCTTTTCGGTGGTTAAGAGAATCTAGGGTTTAATTCGCTAGCTGCCAAAAGCTAGGATTTCAATCACTAATGAACCGTTGGTTCGTTCTTCTAAGCCACCGAAAGTATCCTTTCTAGAATTATTTAAAATGAAGTTAATGTGCTAAGTCACTGAAACCAAGGCTTTTCGGTGGCTAATGAACTATTGGTAAGTTCTCCTAAGCCACTCAAAATCCCTTTTTTCCAAAATTTTATAAAAAACATGATCGACAAGATTTTGGTGGTTAATGTGGTCCTCAGTCAAAACTATTAGCTACCGAAAGCTAGGCTTTTCGGTGGCTAATGAGTTGTTGGAAAGCCCGCCTAAGGCACCAAAAGCTAAAACTTTCAAATTTCTTGAAAAACAGAACATTAGATATTCCAACTTTATTAGTCACTCAAATATCTTTCATAATATGACTTGAAATCTTCATCACTATCAAAAAATAAATTTTCTGAGTGGACTTATCTAAAATTGACTCTATTTAGGAGATAACAATAGGTTTAGCTAAAACTTTGCTTTGATTTTATTTTCAATGGAATGATGATGATGACCATGACGATGATGATGAACAATGATGATGATTATGATGAGAATGATGATGATGAGGATGATGACTATGGCATCGACGATGAGGATGTGGACGATGATGATGATGATGATGATGGTGATGATGATGATGATGACGATGGTGATCAACAATGATGGCAATGACGATGATGAGGATGATAATGACGACGACAATGATGAGGAACGATGATGGTGATGATGATGATGATGATAGGTTTAGTTGAAACTTTGCTTTGATTTTATTTTCAAGCATTTTAAATGGAATTATGATGATGACCATGACAATTATGATGAGGAGGAGGAGGAGGATGACAATGATGATGATGAGGATAATGACTATGCTGATGATGACGACGAGCATGATGATGATGATGATGATGATGATGATGATGATGACAATGATTATGAACAATGATGGTAATGATGATGATGATGTCATTGATGAGGATGATGATGATGATAATTATCACGATGACTATGACTATAATGACGATGATTATGGGGTGATTCCATGAAGATGGGTAACACTTTTTGGCCAAATTTGGCGATGAAAACCTGATTTTTTACTCATGTGCTAGATAGAAGCCCTCAAAACGCATATATGCCATGTGAATTTTGACTTGCAGTTAAAAAACAAATTGTAGAATATTATGTTGGCTTCATAGTGATATTTTTTTAAAAATATTCCGATGTCATTTAATGTGTGAATTTTTGCATTTAATGAACTGTGTGACCTTAAAAATTTGAAGAAGCTAATAAGTGGCTCGTGTCCATGTAGAGTAATTCAATCTTGCATTAATAATTTTAAAAAATTATATATATGAGCATGATCTACATAAAATGAAGTGTGATGTGCATATTTTTTTGTTAATTTTTTTCTCATTATACAATTATTTATTATTTTTCGAAAGTGACCACATTCGATTTCAGCATCGTTTTAAAGACATATTTGTCCACGTAAAGCTATTTTTTCTATTTTTTCAAAAAATGAAAAACCAAAGATACCCTTTTGAAGAGGACACGTCGATATGTGATGTGTCCATTTTTACAAATTTTTTGGCTGTGTATTTTTAACTTTGCGGATTTTTCTTTGAGCTGCTTCGAAGTTGCAGTGTGGTTTTCTAAGTATAAGTTTTAGAAGTAATTAAAAAATAAATTTCATATGAATGCCAAAATGCGTGTATGATACCTCAATGGATAGAAGATTCGTTGGTGAATTTATCAGTATCAACTCCGCTTAGTTATGTGCTAGGAATGGCAGGGTGTACCCCTCTGCAAGGCACAAAAAAAATTTCATTTGTTTGAATGTGGGCTAAGTCTATTTTCTTAAGCCCTCGACCGAGGTATGAACCTTGACCGAGGTATTTAAATACCTCAGTCGAGGTCTTAACGAAACCTCGACTGAGGGTTTGTAAATCCCTTGACCGAGTGTTTAACAAACCCTCGGTCGAGGTTTCGTTAAGACCTCGACCGAGGTATGAGCTTGGTCAAGGTCCTAGTCATGTAAACTCCTTTGGAGCAAAATCCCCGGAGTGAATTCAAACATTAATGACACTCCAACTACACACCCAACCGTCTTTCCCACCTGAATTTTTGATGAAACTCTATATAAACATAATTCATACTAGGCTAACTCTATCCTTCAAAATTGCCTAATTTCTTTGAAAAAATGTTTGTTTTGTAATACAAATTTAGCATTGTAGATTGTTTTGCAGGTATCAATTTGGATTGTTTATCAATCACAATGGGAAGTAACCAACGTCGAACAAGAAGAAATGAGAGAAATCAAAACAAAATTGAAGAGAAAAGAGAGAAAGATAAAGAAAGGAAGAGGAGAAAAAGAACAATCTTGAGAGAAGAAGAAATTCCAAATGAAGCTATGATGGAGGAAGCAAAACCCATTGATCTAGGTATAATTGCAAAGTTATGTAATTTGATTTTCATTTTCATAGTTTACAATTTGATAAATTTCAAAGTTATGCAATTTGATTTCCATTTTTTCGACACAGGCACCTCGGTCAAGGTATGTACCTCGACTGAGGTCCATACCTAAACCGAGTTAATACCTCGACCGAGGTATTTATTAACCCTCGGTCGAGGTTTTAATACCTTGAGTGAGGGTTAAGAAATACCTCGGTCGAGGGCTGAACAAAACCTCGGTCGAGGGCTTGATAAAACCTTGGTCGAGATATTAAGACCTCGGTCAAGGGTTTAACAAGCCCTCGACCGAGATGCGTTTTTCTGTTTTTGCCGAAATGCGCTTACCAAAAAGTGTTACCCAGGTCTGCAGATTCACCCTATGGTGATGATGATGATTACGATGACAAGGATGATGATGTTGATGATGATTATGATGACCATGATGATGATGATGAACAATGATGATGATGATGATGATGATAATGACGACGATGATGATGAGGATGATGATGACGATGACTATGATGACTATGATGATGATGATGATGATGATGATGATGATGATGATGACGATGATGATGATGATGATGATCACCAATACTATGACTATGATGACGATGATTATGACGATGATTATGATGATGAGGATAATGATGACTATGATGATGACTATGATGGTGATGATGATGATGACAATGATGATGATGATGATGATGACAATGATGATGAGGAGGAGGATGACTATGATGATGAGGATGAGGATGAGGATGATTTTGATGTTGAAAGCGAGGATGATGACTATGATGAGGAGGAGGAGGATGAGGATGGTGATGATGATGATGAGGATGAGGACTATCATGATGATGATGAGGATGATGATGGTTATTATGATGATGATAATGACGGAGATGACGATGATGATGAACAATGTTGGTGATGATGATGATGAAGATGAGGATGATGATGATGATGATGATGATGATGAGGATAATGACAATGATAATTATGAGGATGGTGACTATGATGATGATGCTGAGGATGACTATGATGACGATGATTATGATGATGAGGGTGATGATGAATAAGATGGTAATGATAATGATGATGACAATGATGAGGATGAGGATGATGACTATGATGATGATGATGAGGATGATGATGATGATGATGATGATGATAATGAGGGGGAGGAGCATGATGAGTATGATGATGAGGATGAGGATGACGACGAGGATGATGAGGATGACGATGATGATGAACAATGATGGTGATGATGATGAGGATGATGAGGATGATGAGGAATACTGATGATGATGATGATGACGATGATGAGGAACAATGATGATGATGATGATGATGATGATGGTGATGATGATGATGATGATGATGAGGTTGATGATGAGGATGATGACTATGATGATGATGATGAGGATAAGGATGATGAGGATGATGATGTTGATGACAATGATAATGATGAAGAACAATGATGGTGATGATGATGAGGACGACGACGATGATGGTGATGATGATGATGATGATGATAGGTTTAGTTGAAACTTTGATTTTATTTTATTTTTAAGCATTTTCAATGGAATGCTGATGATGACCATGACAATGATGATGAATAATGATGATGATGAGGAGGATGATGATCATGATGATGAAGATGACAATGATGATGACGTTGATTATGATGATGATCACGATGACTATGACTATGATGATGATGATTATGATGATGATGATGATTACAATGATGAGGATGATGATTATGATGATGATGATTGTATTATTGACAATGGTGTTATTTACCATGTGTTATTGACCATGGTTTCCATTGTTGCTATTTCCGCGACCATGGTCTCCACTATCATTATTGTCACGCTAGGGATTGAGGCCATGTGTTATTGACCATGGTTGCCACTAAACCTTTGTTAAACCTTGACACCTAGCTTTGGTTAGTGTTGGAGGCCTCCCTTACCTCCATTAGCCATAGGTAAGGATCCTAAGACCTCAAAATGGAACCCATGGACCTAAGAAGAAAGTAGTGGTGAAGACTATAGTGTAAAAATACTCTTACATGTGTGAATACTAAGACATTGTTTAATAACATTAGTGATTAAATGGGATACAAGTTAGCAATAAAATGTTGTAAATTTTAAGTAGCAGCATGCACGTGCGTGTCTACATGTATGCATTGATATGCGTGCATGATCTTATGTACATGCGAGCACTATTATACATGTGTGCATGATAATAAATACACGTGCATGCACTTGTTGCTAGTTAAAAAAAAATAGAGGTCTGGATTCCTAGGGTTGCTACCAATTTTCACAGGTTTTCTACAATTGTTTGTGCATTTTGTCTCACACTCAATCATTAATTGGACACTCTTTAATCTAATGGATATAAGATCACTCTTGGAATCTAACAAACATATTCAATAGTATTATAATTTAGTGGATACATTCAAACTACAAGTTTTCATTTGAAGAAGAGATCATTTTGAATAAGTATGGTGAATTGTAAATAATTGCATTCATTCACAATCTTTCAGATCATTTCATTGATTTATGTTTTATCATATGCCTACAATAATATCTCTCTCATATACAACAATTAATGTCACATGAAGAATTCCCAACTTCACATCTAAACAAGTCTCATATTCTCCATACAAGATGAAGTATGCAACAATAACTAATATACATTTGCACATGAATATATTTTTATTTCATACAATGATGGCATAAATGAAGTTGTCTCTTGAAAATCTTCAATTTAAAAAAAAAACTTTGAAGCAATCACGGGAGAGGGTCCATATTGAATAGTTCACCAAGTTTTCCATATTCTCTATACAAGATGAAGTAAACAATGTAGACCAATAATCATTTGCACATTCATATATTTTCATTTCCCACAAGGATTGCATAGATGAGGTTATCTTGAGACTCTTCAATTTGTATAAAAACCTTGGAAGCAATCATGGGAGAGGGTCCATATTGAATAGTTCAAAAACTTGTCCATTCTCTCCTCTTCATGCTACATTTATCATAACATGCCTTTGAGCTTGAAAGGGATGCCTCTACCTCAATTATTTCTCCTTTTTCTGAGGAATTTGCAACGTCCTCATTGCGTAATTAGTCAATTTGTTATCTTTAGTTACTGTAACTTAAGGAGTGTAATTTATTCAATTTATTCCAAAGACATCCAAACAACAACTTGTTTCTTCTCTCACAGCTAATGTGGCATATTACATGTAATGTCATCTTGTCCGAATGTGTTGGAAATGAAGAATATTTCACTCATCTTCTTGTGACTTCCAATACTTTTTCAACGCAAAAAATTCATGATCTTATAGTTGCAATACCTGCAAACTTGACTCTCTTTACTTGACTCAAATAGAGTATAGAAAATAAAATTTAGTTTGAACATAAAGAGAAACCTTTAATTAGCATTTATGTATCAATGCCAATAATTGCCATACTAACATATCTATAATTTAGTTAATTATCTTGGAACACATCATGTTTCTTGTATAATCGAACTAATACCTTATTTGTTGCTTCTTATGTAGGGGTACACCTCATAGTTTTGATAAAGAAACTATTGGAGATGGGAAACTCACATAACAGAGTAAGAAAAACTAGAAAGAATATTCCCATTGAAAATGAAAATGAGGTAAGAGAAAAGGCCATGTTACCAATGGATAGGCTAAGACATGGTCTAGACATTTCGAATAATAATGCAACTGATCCTAATAGATTCGATGACATAACAACCTCTAGTTTAGAACCACGGGTGAAGTGGTTGCATCCAATGGACCCAACTCGAATTCCAACATCAACACAGTCTCCAACCAACAATCCATCAATGATCCATGCTGAATTTCTTGAAGACATAGGTATATTGAGAGACGTTGACTATCAAGCATTGGACCTAGGATAAATGATTAATTTGCAATCTCTCCAAGAATACCACAACCATGTCAAGAACACTCCCAATATGGACCAACATGTGAATGAATCAACATAACAAATTATTCTTGAGATTCATATCTCATGTCTAGCTTCCCTACCTCGACTATCTTGTGTAAGAAAAAGGGCTCCTAGACGTATCCATGTGGATGAAATTTTTCTGTCAGGCCTTGAAGATAAGTTTCCCAAACTCACTATCAATTGGAAATGTAGCAAATTAATGAAGCAATATTTTGAATGAAAAGGCGATGCAGGTAAATGTCCATTATTACTATGTTTGTTAAAGTCAAATTGTTGAGTTGTTGTTAGGCGAATTATGGGCATAAAGATGGTTAGAAGTTCAGAGGCTAACAATCATATTGTTAGAAATATCCAATCTACTTTTAATGTGATTTGGAAGATGTCTCGTACTAAATATATTTGTGTGGCTCATCGTGTGTTATCAGAATCAGTTGTACGCAAGTCCACATGACAACATTTCCTCCTTTCACACACTTCTCACATACTTAAATTAAATAGAAAAACTATTAAGAATTACTCTGTTATAAGAGAAAGTATTCATACTCTAGGTGGAAAAGATTGTTGGGATTTTGTTGGTAGGTTGCCTGGTCGAGATATGAAGCTAATTGATGTTATTAAGGACATAGTACAAAATTTATGGCATGATCATACCCGACCTTCATGTAACCAAAGAGATGTGCTAAAGCTGAGAAAAGGTTCTATTGAACGTGAACCTCACATCCAACACTTCCTTGACACAAAAAAAACTGAACTCTATGAGAGATTCAGGAATGAGCACACACAATTGAACCTGGGACAAAGGTCCTTTGAGAAATGTAAAACATGGTACGTTCGTATATGCACTGATCAGAACACATGATATTATAGATACCATGTAGAATATGAATATTTTTATGACACGTATAAACATACATTTTTTTATTTGCATATTAACATTGAGCAGGACTACAATGAATCCGTAATACCACTTAATGCATTGACAGTTTTATCATTAGAATCATGTGTCCAAGGCATGAAGGACAAAAATACTATGGAAAATCATTTCTATATGGGAATTGTTCCAGGTGCAATGGGTTTTCTCTTTTGAACCATTGCATTCATGGAAGTGATGAGCATCAATTTGGCAGTATGACCATGGAGATGCAGAGCTTCAAGTACATAACCTATCAATAAGATAGTGCGAAGGAAAGTAAAAAGATTGCATTGGTAAAGTCACAGGTGCAAATAATTATTGCATTTTTTTCCTCTTACACATTCAATTTCTATATATACATTATTTAAAGGTCACATTCTAATATGACCCTTGTTTTCATGGAAACATGTATGAGTATGTGATTTTTTGAAGCAGTTCTACAAAAAAACCAAGCAGCATGTTCAACATGTGCATGTAGCGCAATGGCAGGAGGACCAATATAGAAAATGCAGGGACAACTTTCTCATTGGGACCATACTGTCAATTATGGATTTTGCAAAAAATTACACCCTTCAACAACAAAATAAAATTCAGAGTCAATACTACCATTACGACCAATTCAGCATCATGGTATATATTACGTATAGGCATGGCCCTAAGAGCAGCATTAACAACATGATAATACAGAAGGAGACAAAATTTTACATACGTGATGACATATGCCATGATCTGCATTATGTGCAACATTGTTTTTAAATTTTCTATGATCATCTAAAAGAGGGAGATATACATATTGATCATCATTGAATATGGTTAGGTGGTTGTGTAGGACAGTTCAAAAATTCTCGAGTCTTCCAGTGGATGAGTATCTTACATAATACTTACAATCTGTCGCATATATGGAACTACTTTGAGATTGGGAACGAAAAAGGTGAGCATGAAGATGCCGGTGCATGCATCAATACCATACTATGAAGGGATGAGATGAGGTTTACTAGAAACCCCCATATCAAATATGCAGAATCCATAGTTCAATGGTGCTCTGCAACAATGTCAGACCAAACTAAAGTGCAACATACATCAACAGGGGCAGGAAGGCCAGTCGAGAATTTTTGGCAAGTGGTTGACATAGATTGATCTTGTTCCTATAGTTGTGGAATAGTACAAGGAACACGTGGATTTCATTTGGTTTGAAGCTTAAACAACCCCCTATTTGAAATATGGGCACGAAAAATTGCTTTGTTTTGCAGCCCTTGTAGTCGTGGTGAATGGGGTGAATGAAAATGCATGGATTGGGTTAATTATTGGGATTGTGTGTCACTTGCAGTAGACCCACATGTAGTCATTGAAATAACACAATTGGAGGAGGGGCAGTCAATGTTTTCAACAGACTACGACCATATCTTAGATCTTGTATAGCTAGGACACATATATGCGGTTGTTTCCTCGAAAGATAATGAACGGGGAACATACTATTGGTTGCATGATGAATTCGAGGTAAGAAAATCCTTAATGGATCATTGATTAATGATGAAGGAAATGAATTTCCTATTGGAGAAATGGTGGTTGAAGGTGAATATATTACACTAGATGGGAAATCAAGAAGAACTAGTGGTCATGTATTCATGGATTACAGACTAGGTTATGTGGTTTATCACTTCACAAACTTGATTGTTGGCATGAAAATCCATTTACATACAATGTCAAACAATAAATTAACCAATTTACGTTACTTCTTTCCTCACTCAGAGCACAAGATATTGATAGAGGAAATTAGCAATAGAGAGGATCTAGATGGATATATTGAATGAGATTGGGTAATTGCACTTACACTCCATTGGGGAAAAACCCTAGTTTGCATAATATGTCTTGGAGGAATGCCTCAGTTGTATGGAGTCAGGGGGAGACCAACTTTCCCATAATCCCATGCCATTATCCCAACAGAACTAACGGTTCATCGATCGGATCCCTGGTCAACATTCTATGGTGAGTTGCAATAGGCCTGTAAAATCCATTTAGGGATGCCTCATCCAATTCAAGATCGGTGTCCAAAAACAAAATTGGGTGGAAATTTATAAATTCATCGGATCCTAAACACTTGTTTGGGAATTTAATCCATGGGCAGGCCACCCCTAGCCTCCCGACACACGGTTTTGCAGGGTTGATGCACTGTTTCCATGGTTGCATGGACCCCACTGGAGAGAAACCCTAATTTTCAAAATTTGTCCTATAGGCATGCTCGGGCCATGCAAAGTCGACAGGGAGGCCGCCATGGACACAATCCCATGCCATGATCTCAATGAAACTAATGGTTTTTCCATTGAATCCTCGGTCAACATTCTATGGCGAGTTTGAGTAGGCCTGCAAAAGCCGTTCACAGACACATGGCCAATTCAAGGTCAGGGTCCAAAAACCAAATTGGGAAGTGATTTTTGATTTTGTCAGCTCCTACAGGTGTGTTTTGGTATGGAATTCATGGGAAATCCACCCCCGATTACTTAGAACATGGGTTTGCAAGGCCAATTCACCATTTACAGGGTTGCATGGACCCCATTTTCATGTGACTTTCAACTCAACAATCGGAGTTCAAATCGATGAACCATTGACTTCATTGGTTTCCTATAATTCCATTACCTCTAGTGGGCCCTATCCACTAGGTTCGCATGGCCTAGTGACTTCATTGTGCATCGATTTTGTAAACTAGGGTTTTTCTCAGTTTCCTTCATTGTAACTCTCACATTGGTGGGTCAACTCTGAAAAACCCTCCACCATGCTAGTATTCGTAGTTTTCCTATATCGACATTGTAAATACACACTTATTGAAGCCAATGAAATGCAATTATGATACTCTGTTTGGTTTTTTGCTCCCAAATCGAGAGTCACCAAGTGTCCCTGAACAACATTTTCATGTGACTTTCGACTTGACATAACTCAAACACCAAAGGTGGGATCGATGATCTGTTGACTCCATTGTTATATTGGCATGTCATTTCCTTTAGGTTCCCTCTCCACCTCATTTTCATGGCCCAGTGACTTCGTTGTGCATCGGTTTTGTAAACTGGGGTTTTGCTCAATTCCCTTCAATGCAACTCTTGCATTGGTCGGTCAACTTTGCAAAACCCTCCACCATGCCAGTATTGGTAGTGCTCCCATATGAAAATTTCCCATACACATTTTTAAAAACCAATGACATTCAATATTTTTGCTTCATTTGGTTTTTCACTCCAAGACCAAGAGTCACCAAGTGTCCCTGAACGACAATCTCATGCGACTTTCAACTCGACATAACTCGACAACCGGAGGTCAGATCAACGAACTGTCGAATTCGTTGGTCTCCTAGCATGCCATTACCTAGAAACCAATATACCATATACCTAGAATCTATGTACCTACACTACAACAAATAAACTACATTTTCATGAATTACAATTAGAAACACGTGATTGTATGACATAGAAGTAAAAACTCATACATGAATTACAAGTATATATCCAATTAGGGTTTCATGGATTGAAATAATTTCCCATACATAAATATGATGTATTATTTTAGTCTTCTTATGTAGAATGAGTTAGACCATATTCCTAAGCTACAAGGGAAAATAGCAAAAAAACTAGGGTTTCACAAACTACAAATCATAAACATAAAAACTAGGGTTTATAAATTTACACATATAACTACAAACTAGGGTTTTATGAAGTAGAAATTCATGTACATAGAGATCATGTGCTATGTTATTCTCACTTATGTAGAAATACTTAAACCATATACCTAAGCTACATGCACAAATAGAAAAAAAAAACTAGCGTTCACAAATTTAGACATAGAACTACAAACTAGGGTTTATGAACTCATTAGGTTTATATCATTATATTTGTTAGTCTCACTCAACTAGAAAATAGTAGACCATATACCTAGAGTATATTTACCTGAACTACAACATAGCTAGGGTTCCATGAACTACAAACCACAAACCTAAAAGCTTTGGTTCACACATTTTAGACATAGAACTAAAAACCAAGGTTTATGAACTCAGTAGGTTTACATAATTAGATTTGTTAGGGAACTCAACCAGAAACCAATATACCATTTACCTAGAAGATATGTACCTTCACTACAACAAAGAAACTAAGGCTTTATGAATTACAAGTATAGCAAATAATTGTATGAAATAGAAGTAAAGACACATACATGGATTACAAGTATGAAGCCAACCAATGTTTCAAGAATTTAAAGAAGTTCAAATACATAGAGATAAAATTCTATGTTAGTCTCACTTTTTTATATACACTTAGACCATATACCTAATATACAAGAACAAATAGCAAAAAATATAGTGTTTCGTGATCTACAAACCACAAACCTAAAAAATAGTGTTTACACATTTACACATACAACTACAAACTAGAGTTTTATGAACTCATTAGGTTTAGATAATCAGATTTGTTGGTTTCACTTAACTAGAAACCAATAGACCATATACCTAGAATATATGTAGCTAGAATAAACAATATACCTAGAATAGACCATATACCTAGAATATATGCTTGCAAGCCAATAACCATAATGAATATTTCTTGTGAAAGAGGGAGGTCAAACACTATAGGATGATTCAATATTTTATTTAATGGTTCGTTGGGTTATTACGAATAACATTGGATGTAATTTTCCTTGCAATTATGCATGTGGTTGAAGCATGCTAGTCACTATTGATAGGACGTTATCATCATATTGTACAAATTCAACCTCTTTTACAACCAACATACATTTACATAGACCCCAATCAATCCACTTTTCATGTAGATAGGACTGTCAAACTAAGAATGGTTTCCAGCCAAGTCAAAATAGTTTCCTCATTAGGGTTAAAATTTCCCCATTGATTAACATCAACTTGTGCAATTTGTGCATGATAAACTGTAAAGATTATCTCATTTGATTAGTGTATAAATGATATGTGACATATGACTACAATCCTAGGCATGCTCATATACAATCAAAAAGTTACTTTATAAGATTCCACAAGAGATGGTTAGGTAGTGTTGGTGTTAGGGTTTCCCTCCTAGGTTTAGGGTTTCCTCATTGATTCTAAACCCTAGGTTATGCAAGCTAACCTTTAAACTTTAGTTAGAGTTAGGGTTTCCTCATTGATTCTAAACCCTAGGTTATGCATGCAAACCATTAAACTTTAGTTAGCCTATGCCAAAGAAACAAGTACAAGAGATCGTTAAAATTGCAAGTGCTCAACAATAGGATAAGAAATATGTATGTATTCAATGAGAGTAAGCAATGTCAACCTCATATTCAAATGATATAAATTGTCAAATTTATAAAAATAAATGTTTCCCAAGTAGATGTAACAAATGGAAGCCAACAACAGTCATGTTCAATATGATTCTTATCTCATCAATACTATGAAACGGTAAGAGAAGATCATTCCAATATCAATTTCTAGCTTGGAAATTGAGACACTAATTACTATGTAAATACCAAAGGCAAACAACTGCTTTCTATTCCAAATTGGACAATGAATAAGACTATCAAGCCAATGATAACTTTCATCCAAGTATGAATGTCCCAAAATTTTACTTCTAGTCAAAGTAAAGATGCAATAGCTGTGTCAATTTCAATTTTGCAATTAGGAAGACAATTGTTAGGTAAATGCAAGTGAAGTACAAGTATTGTCAATTCCAACTTGGTCAATGAATGGGACTATCAAACTAAATTTATTTTCCAGCCAAGACAAATTTTACTATGACTATCCCAAATAATAATTTCCAGCCAAGCCAAGAGTGGCAACAAGTACCTATATGAGAATCCTCAACAAAGATGGTATCTTGTACAAGTTTTTTATAGGTATTTTTGGTATTTTAGTAGTGCAAATGTACTTGTAGATCACTGCCAAAACTTCTTATGTATGGTTGGAAATGTCAATGATATGTAGAGTCCTAGGAGGGATTCTAAGGCTAGAGAAGGGGTTTTGAAAGGGGGCCAAGCTCTAATACTATAGGCCGAGGATAGGAGTATGATATTCAAATCTTAGTGTTAGGAAATGAGAGAGGAGAGGTGGAAATGTAAGCGAGTATGTTAAATATTGGAGAAGGGAGGAAGGGTTTGGAAGGATTGATAGCTAGGGTTTTAGGTTAGGTGTCTAGTTTGGTATAGGTCCTTAGGGTTTAGGTCTGCAATAACACGGCCGAAGCTAGGTGTGAGAAGCCAAGACAACAAATGGAAGGGTCGAGGGGTGAAGGGCCAAGCTAGTTATCTGCACTATGATTTACAAGATTAGATATTTGGTATTTAAAATGATCAATTCTATTATACATATTTATGCAGTTGTGTACTTTTTTTGTTAACTAACCTACAGTGTTAAAATTTTAATGTGTTTTATTGTAAACATTGAGAATTTATTTCTTCGTCAACAATAAGTATTGTAGGCGCATTAACTACAATCTACTACTGCATTCGATATATTGTATGCAAATATGTACAATCAAAGGAAAACTAATATAAATAAGTGCAAAATGATATATTCATATACACAAATTTCCATTCATATACAGTAGTAGTGAAAAAATGGAACATCATTCCCAATGCCTATACAATGGAAACTCATTCCCTACACAAAATATGGCAACTCGTGCCCTATACAAAATATGGAAAATCATGCCAAAATGCCACATCATGGCTAGTGTACATAGGAGGGTTTCTCAATCCTCCTGCCCACCCTTGGAGCTCCTAGGTGCACCTCCAAAATCAATCCTCCTCTTCTTCGAGATAGAGGAAGCTTGGTTTTTGTGGCTGCTTTGACCACATCCCCTTGGGCTATGAAATGACAAATCCTATAAGAAACTATACAAGTATAAAACAAAATTTAAAAATAAAAATTAAGTTTTCAAATATTAAATATCTCACCTCAAACGAGATCGTAAGTGGTGAGTGAGATACCCTCCCTCGTGATCCAAGTATCTCAGCAATGTCGCCCTGCAACATTTAAACCGTAAGATAACTCATAAAATTTAATTCCTATGTCAAATTTTTTTCAATATTGCATGATATTTTCATAAACTAATAAATCTCACTATCAACACAACAACCTGGTCCTGGGGGCTCGAAGGTGGAGCAGTCAGTTGGTCCTTGGGGGTGGAAGGTGGAGCAGTGGGATGGACAACCTACTCTGATGCTAGGGTTGATGCAATAGCGTTTGATGTAGCCACATCGATGTTGGATACAAAACTGGTGGGAACAGTGAGAGAGGGCGTGGATTGGAGTGGGAAAAGTGGTGATGTATGACAATAAACCCCAACTGGCTGTAGAATGGAATGGGACACCCTGGAAGAGGAAATGAGGGTGGTGAGCGAATATGGGGGATGAGGAAGAGGTCTGGGATGGGGTGGAGGGATGGGTGAATGTGGAT
Source organism: Pseudotsuga menziesii (assembly GCA_001517045.1). Classification (NCBI taxonomy): domain Eukaryota; kingdom Viridiplantae; phylum Streptophyta; class Pinopsida; order Pinales; family Pinaceae; genus Pseudotsuga; species Pseudotsuga menziesii. Next base: position 80,693 of record LPNX011066992.1, on the reverse strand, counting down.
GGATGGTGTATCATGGTCAGAGAGGGGAGGATGGAAACATGGGAAATTGCAAGGGAGGGGGTGGATGGGTGGGGTGCATGGGAGTGAGAAAAGGATATGACGAAGAAGGGGGAGCTAGATGGAAGTGTGGTGGTGGATGGGAGGCAAGGGATGGATGGAACACAGTAGGGAGGGATGCAGAGAAAGGGACATGTATGCCACAGGCTACACCTGGCATATATGGTGGGAAAAATATAGTTGATGAAGAGATAGTGAAAACAAAATTCCTATGTAATCGAACCTGCATACATATTCATGGCCTCGTATACTAGTACATAAAAAATATAACTATACAAATCTAAGCCATCAAAACTAAAATTAAATTTATACTTTATTACACGATGCCTCATCACGAGGGGATCTGATGATCTTCGTCGTGGATGACTGGTCACTTAGTCCTGTGGACACTTGTGAAAACAAAAAAAAACTTAGATTCAATTACTAAATATTAACTATATTAGATGAAAAGATTAACTACTAACATTGAATTTAGTTACTGAAAGAAAAATACTTGTGTGTATGGTGTCATGATGTCCTCTGTAGCTTCCATGGCTCCATCTACATTGAAGGAACCAATGTCCTACCGCCCGAGTGTTGAAAACTCAACACTCAGTAGCTGTACATTAAAACAAATCAAGTCATCAGCATCTAATTCTAAGTTAAATTTACTATAAATTATGATATTGCATAACGTATAATCAATACTTGAACATTAAATAAAATAATAACTAACCTGCTGTAGGTAGATCTCTATGGCATGCTCATGTGTGGGAACATGGCATGGATTCCCACAACAAGAAAATTGATGTGTCACTGGTCCCGTCGAGATGAATGGATCATCCTGGCTACCACCTATAGCTGCTCTCCCTTGCCCACCACCAGTAGACCATCTAGAAGTGTGTCTCTTTGGGTGGTCTTGCTTGCTCCATGAGGACATAGCCACAAATGTGGTATGCATGAGAAGGTGTCATGTGGCATGTCTAACAGACTCATGGATCTCATCTAGCAGTCTACCTAACCCAAGGGGTTGAGGAAGCAGGTTTGGATCTCGAATATGTGAGAAAGGTTCTCTGAGTGGGTTCCAGTGGGTGTGAGTTTGATATTGGGCTGAGCCAAACCGATGCCATGGATCTTGGTGATTTTGAAGTAGTTCACATGGAACCCTAAAAAAAACACGGCCCACAATTTTATGATAAAATACCATGGGACCTCGACATTGGTGCATGGAGGATTTTCAGAAACCATGAACCATTTCTTTCTCCAGTTTTCTCTCCATGGCTGGTAATTACACCATTTCATGCAAACTCGCCTCTTCCTCACATCTAGAGGCTGTCTTGTTCTTGGATCTATAAATTTTCTTCACAATTCGGCTTTCGTGATATTTAGGTTTTTTATATCTTCTTTGGATATACGAGTGCCATAATGTTCTCTCATTCGAGCCCTATATTGGCCCAAATTGGTTATCTCATTATGGGCAATGTTGATAGACTCTATTATGTTTTGACTGATGTGGAGAGGGAAACCCGAGAGGGTTCCCTGATGTTCTTCAGTTCATCACTCATTATTCTTAACTTGTTTAAATCCTCGTGTAATTCATTTTCAGGGTTTTTTGGTGGTTCACCAAATTCGTCTTCAGGGTTTTGTTCGTTTAATTCAAGGTTTATTGGGTCCTCTAATTGGTTTGTTTCACTGCTTTGTTCAGATGGTTTATTGGTATTTGTCATTATGATTAGGTAATTTGGATTTGCAATATCAAAGTTTTTCCATTTCAATTCATTTGCAATTTTTATTTATTTATTTATTTATTTGAAAAACAATAAAAAACATTAAAAAAACAAAAAAATGTAAATACTACTCCATCTACCTTACTCCAACGTCGTGGGTGTCATTTTAGGCTGCTTGGGCACTTCTTTTTGGCTTCATGGGTGTTGTTTTGGACTCATTGGACATTGTTTTTGGGTAGCTTTCATGCTCATGGGTATTTTGTGAATGAATCAAAACTGTTCACTGTTTTGTTTTGTTTTTTAAAGACTAGGACATGCATGCATCTAGATATTCGTTCACGCCTATACACGTGTGCATGTCATTAGGGGTGCATGCACACTCCTATTTTCCACATTAGCTATCCGATGTGGAGGTTCTCCATTGTTGAAGCAAGAACACATGCGCACGTCCAAGGGTCCATGTGTGTTCATGTTTTTTTTCACTAGCACGCTCCCGTTGCATCATAATTGGGTAGCATCTTCTTACAGGAACCCTGTATTTAATAGTTAGTCTAATATTTATCCAATGTAACCATGATTAGAATTGAAGTTTAGCTAATAAATGTAGAATCATCAGAGTTAAGTTAATAATTGTATCTAATAGTTAATTTAAAAGTTAATATATGGTCAATTACAATTCAAGGAAAAGTTGTGATTGGAGTTGAAGTTAAGCTAATAGTTGTATCTAATAATCAAATACTTGAAGTTGAAGTTTATTTTTTCCAACTAATGTACTTATGAGATCTTAACTAAGCTATTTTTTATTTTTTTGTAATGGTTAATTATGTATTTTTGATAGCGCTCATAGAATCTATCTGGACAATACACTTGTCTCATTCTCGTCCATAGATGAAAAAACATAGACGGTAGTCCAGCCAAAAATTGTAAGATAAAAATACTACAAATATATTACATAGGAATGAGAACATAACTCGAATTAGCTATACTTTATTTTCTAATTTCTGTTGATATTTAATAAATTTTGTGGTGGACTACCATTTATGACTTTTCATCTATGGACGATAATGAGACAAGTGTACAGTCGAGATTGATTCTATTCAAAACTCATAATTAACGATTTCAAAAAAATAAAAAATATCTTAGTTAAAATGTGATAAGTACACTTTGTGATAGTTGGAAAAATCAAACTTCAACTTCAACCTAGTAATTAAAAATCCTATCATGATGATATAACTTATTAAATATAGCTGTTAGATTAACTCGAATGATGATATCTTTAACATAACTTCAACTACAACCATTAGATTAACTTAAATGATAATATAACTTTAACATAATTTCAATTACAATGACCACTAATAACTAATCTATTAAGTTTTAAATTAACTATTAAATGTAGTTATTATCTTAATTCCAATAATTCTACAACTATTACCTTAACTTCAATTTCATAACAATTATATTGAATAACAATTAAAATTAAATTAACTTTACTTATAATACAACTATAAAATTAACTCCAAATTTAATATAACTATTCACATATTCATAACATATTAATATGATATTCCTACTCTATTAATCTTATTAATATAATTGTTACATAATATAAACTCCTTCTCACCAAAAATATAACCCATACAAAAGTTTTTCTACACTATGTCTACGCTATTCAATATATAATTTGGATATTTGATCACGAAACATAGAGGTCTATTCTCTCGCAGCCGTTCACCCGACAGTAACACCAAACCTATTTATATGTTCAGGTGATGAAATTATCTTTGCCGATAAAAGGTTATGATTGTTTGCATCGCAAATTCGTTAGCATAATTTTGTGTAGCCATAGTTAAAAAGATTATGAATAAATTTAATTTTTTTTCAGAGGAAAAAATACCAATATTTGTTATACATATGAATCAAAAGACATCATTTACATACCAACATGATGACTGATAAACTCCATAACATCACAAGCAACATAAATCACAACATACAATACTGTCTACCAGAAGAAAAAGTCTGATCATAGCAGACTTTTCTCATCATCCCTGATAAATTAGGTCAGATAATGCTGAGAGATATCGAAGATGAACGTCAAACAAGAAATTTCTGAGCAAGACAAGCTGGCTGAAAGGACTCAAACACTACTACATTTTGACCAAAAATCCGACGGCTATCATGTCGGATTTTCGACACTTCCCTGTCGCATGAACGACACTTTGATTTTTTTTTAACCGTCGGAAACTTGTCGTCGCTTAACCGACACTTAAATAACCGTCGGTTAAGCGACACGTATGTAACCGTCGCTTGAATGTAAAGCGTCGCTTAAGCGACGGAATGTTTTCGACGGTAGCAAATTTTTTTGACAAAATAACCTTTATAACCGTCGCTTAAGCGACGAATATCAACTAAAAGCGTCGGAAAACCGACACATAGTACCGTCGGAAAAGAAACGTATATTAAACGAAACGTCGGAAATGCGACAGAAAAACGGCGTCGGAAAAGCGACGACAGTTTAGCAAAGGCGTCGGAAAAGCGACAGACGAAACCGTCGCTTAAGCGACGCTTGGTGAAATTTAAAAAAAATAAAATATTGTGTAAATAGAAAAGAAAAGACGAGCATAAGCTTTCAGATACCATCGTGCAGAGTCATATTATTTAGGTCAGATTTTGCTTCTGGAATGCACATATTCCTAGAACCATATAGACCAAGCGCATACCAATTGCCCACTGGTTTTGATGTCTTAACCAAACAAACAATTTTACGGCTATGTAATTAAAAATAAAGTAATATTGACCTAAACGCAGAACAAAATTTGATTATATAATGAACATAGTCCAGAACCATACATGCTCCATATATAAGCCAGTCAGAATCCCACAGTATATTATTGTGTCATACTGTGGACACAAATATAGTCGGGCATGTACAATCAAAGCTTCAAAGAAACCTGGAATAATCCTCAAAACATATTCCCGAATCCAAATTTACAGTGCACCACTATACTTGCCAATGACTGGTACAGTACTACCATTCCACACAAAGCTTTGTTGGCATACCTCAAGTCATTGACAGAAATGGTCCAATGAAATATAACATTACTGGAATTTAAAAAGCATAGTTCTAAGAGAATGAAAATCCAGTATAGAAAAACATTTTCCCGGAGGTTGGGAAAGAGAATGCAAATCCAGTATAGGAAATTACAAAGTAATGAATGCCTATTGTACAATCAGAATTAAGATCTGATTTATGGAAGACTGCAACATCCCTTTCATTTAAGATAATATTTGCCGAGCAGTACTACTGAAGACTGTTTTTATCTGCAGAAACAAGTCAAATTATAAGTCAGTGCTATTTACTCTCTAAGGTAACTACCATTCCTAAATCCTATGACAATTGAAGAGTATCTGATGGGGATCTTCCTACCTGCTTGGAAGAAAGCCCAATTTTCTCCAGATCCTCAAGCTGTGAAACAAAAACAATGTTAGTTCAATAA
>LPNX011066992.1:1834-69691 GCA_001517045.1 Pseudotsuga menziesii | reverse complement strand
GTGTATTTTATTAAATAATTGAGAAATTTATGCAATGGAAAACCGTCGCTTAAGCGACACTTAGAAGGAAAACCGTCGCTTAAGCGACACGTAGAAGAAAAACCGTCGCTTCAGCGACACTTAGAAGAAAAACTGTCGCTTAAGCGACACTTAGGAGGATAGCAATTTTAGCGTTGTCACTTAAGCGACGCTTATGCCCATTATTTCAAAAAAAAAAATAATCTTTCTGATTTTTGGCACGGTTAAAATAAAAAATCCACGCGCCGTCGGAAAAAACCGTCGGATTTTGGATCAAAATCTAGTAGTGAAATAGAACAAACAAAGATAATTCATCAAATGCTGTAATACATAAGCTGGAAAAAACATGTGAATCAGCAACTCTAAAAAAGATTATAATGGCCATGATTTATGACCAAACCATCCAAGGTTTCCAAGAAAGTTCCATATCCCATATCCAAAATCAAGATCTGTTTCGAGAGTCCATCTGCTAGGGTGTTATTCTCACGAAATATGTGTTTGAAGATCATTGGAGGGGCCATTTGAAGCAAATTTCTTATGTCATTACACCAGTGCATCAGTGAAGGAACATCAAGTGTAGAAATTCTGTTGATCCATGATATGATAACCATTGAATCACCATATATCACCTGCATGGGTATACCCATCAACAAACTTACTCTAAGAATTTCCCAAAGAGCCAATAATTCCGCTCTAGTGTTCATGCTACTACCACATCCCATAGAGAAACTGAAGAAGTGAGTATCAGTGATATAGATCACAAAACCCGAGCCACCAATTTTCTCTGCAGCAGCTCCATCGAAGAATCCACATGGAAAGGCCTTTAATGGTTTAGAGCCAATGTTCCGAATTTTATGGATTTTTAATGGGGCTGGGTACTTATTTAAAAAACCCTCATTCCTGGAAATAAGAGCTGAGAATGATGATCTCCTATTTTCAAATAAAAAATGATTCTGGAGGATCCATATACCCCAGAAAATAAACAGAGGCAAGTATCTAAATGGAGCTGCACACGCAGAGGTATTAAACCACTGATCCAAAAAGGACTGGACAGTATTAAAAATGGGAAAGGAGCACCTAAACTTAACCTAGAAATGTGAGAGGATCCGCACAGTGAATGGATAGAAAAAAAAGAGATGATGTATATCCTCCAAATTTCCTTCGTAAAGAACACAACAACTCGGACCATTAAAACCTATAATCTGGAGTTGATCCCAAGTTAAAATCTTGCCCCTGGTCAGTAGCCATATAAAACATGCTATTTTCAGAGGTATATTTAGAGTCCATATAAATTCCAGAATTGGATCACATATCTTTGAACATCTCTCAGAGAAAACACAATCATAGCCTTCAACAGCAATTAGAGGGCCTATATAATTATTATGAGACCAAATAAGAGAATCATTCTGATCAAAGAGACGAATACGGCCATAATCCAGACCTTTGATAAAATTATCCGACAGTTCTTTCCATTCACCAACAAGATCGAGATCTTCAGCCGAGAACCAATAGCCTGATGCAAATGGAGTTTGATTCCTAGCTTGGGCTAGGGTGCAAATGGAGTTTGATTCCTTTACTCTGCCAAGAATAAATTTATATAATATAGAAAAATATAGAAAATGGGCTTTAAAATGTTGAATAATAATTTGGAATTTAATTGTATTTCAGTTATTAGCGAATAAAACTTGGTTATAAATATTTTGATTTTATTTCCAATAATATATAACATTGTCGAAATTCTTGAGGGCATGAGTTATAAAAAACCAACCTCGCTTTCAATTTATGATTTATATGTAAAATGTTGAATGTATATTCTTTGTTTATATGGCAGTGTGATGAATGATGCAATTCAAACATGGAGGAACATACGTACTATTATTATACGAGCTTAAAAAGCCAATATTCCATTTTGATTTGCAAGTTTGGAATCAGAGGAACTCCAGGTCTAAACATTGCTTCCACCTACTCTTGACCATTTGGCTCCATATGCAATAAACCCATTACAAAAACCTATTTTTAGAGAAGTGATATATATTTTTTTCTTAAAATTGTATGAGAGATATATATTTTAAACAAGTGGAATAAGCAACAAAGTTGCTTAGTACCTGCCTCCTAAGAAGAGATTGCTATAAAAATATATGATAAGACAAATATAATTACAATTTGAAAGAAATAAAAACAAAAATGAATTAAAAAATGTCCATTTAAATACGATATAGGTTATTGCAATGTAGCATAAAACAAGCATATTCAAGCTTCCTTACATACTTCTAGTAATATTCTTGACTTATGTTATAAAAATATGCAAGTTTCTTTATAGACTAGCATAAATAGGAAATGAAAAATAATAGCTTATAAGACTATAAATTAGTATCATTGTTGTGAGAATAGTTTATTTGTATTTTCTTATAAATTTATAATGTTATACAAATATGCAAGTTTTTTTAAGAAATTTGAACTTATTGTAGGTAGCTATTGAATTAATGTTGAAATGTGAATTTAATATTAATTAAAATAATTTATAAATATAAAAGACTAGTATGGTGGAAGAGTTTATATGTATATATATATATGGCTTAATTCATAATGATGAAAAAATTGATTGAAAATAGTTTTGAATGACTATTTTATTTTTTCCTTACATTAAAGGGGATTAAAATAAATATAAAAAATAAAATTTTAAGGCTAACCAAAGATCACAAATAACAACCAATTATAATAAGGTAATGTAGAATGTAGAATATTGTGCCATTGATCTTTACATCGTTAATACAAAGTAATATCAAAATATTTCGATGGATCTACCAGCGTTATTATTTGAGGAATTCGATGGTAACGTTTACTTATATTCTTTCAATTTTGTCACAATACCAACAGGCTATATCATCTTGTTAATTGAAGGGATATCTAACCAAAACGACAAGGTCTATACGTTTCAGGATATTTCGTGAGAAAATAAATCTATATTAATAGAACCTGGTCAACATGATATTTACTCTTAAACTTTGGTGATAATGAGTTTAACAAATTTCTAGTATTCGAGGATATGTACTGTTAAACTTTGGTGATAACGAGTTTAACACATTTGACAATTGTAAAAAACATGTTTTTGGGGTGCAAATAACATTTTTACGATTTGACCTTTCAACATTTTTCTGTGATTCTAGTTCATATTTTTCCACCCAAACTCTACACAAAACTTACAGGGTTGATAATCTCTGTCTTCTTTTGAGGGAATGAGCTCTTCCAGGGATGGCATGGCTATGAATTGTAACTGATGGAATTAGCAGACGTTGATCTGGTTCTCCCAGAGATATTGAAACAGTGACAACTTTATGGAATTGTGTTTAATTATGAATTATGATTGACAAAGTCTCCTGCGGCCCCACAGTAGGACAAGCGATCCATGCAAATTTTTGGCTGGGAAGAGAGCTCCAGAGAATCACCTACTAATTTTCTTGGCTTGCAGAGGAATTTCTGTCGTGCTAATTTTGCTCTGCTCACTGGTCGACGGTGATGCTTGGCTTTCCATTCCTTTCCTTTGCATTGTATGCAAAACTGTGATAAGATTTAGTTTCGTCGCAATGCGGACCTAACAACCACTACTTCCCAAGCATTGTGGACTTTGTGGTTACAGTAAGTTGATGTGCAATCTGCATTTGTCTTGGCGTTCCTATGTCTTGTTCTTGTGCACAATTGTCCTAGCCCATTCATATCGAGGCCAGCAACTCTTACTAACCTAACCAAAAATCTTAGCTCTTGATTGCCAAAGAAAAGGATACAAGTTTTATCTTCTAATAGTTTAGATAGAATTAAGGGCAGGTCACAGTTCACGGCTACTAGATCTGCTTTTCATATACATTATACACTGGTTTTCTTCAAACACAAAACTAATATGCCTCACATACATTACACAATGTTACCAGGGAGATAGGTTAAGACAAATGAATCCAATTGGCGATGCTCAGAATTCCATTGTTAACCACGAATAGCGTGCAGTATCCTAGCGGCGCTGCAACAGAGCTTGGAGGTGCTGCAACTATAGCAATATATATTTCTCTTACTCTCTTTGGGCTCGTTGATGTGAGTATGAGTAGTCTCTGATTCATGGAAAATGCATGCGTTGTGAAGGATGGAGCGTAAATGTTGAACTGGATATTGTTGGGAACATAACTTGAAACAGAGAACTTAATGGTGAATCTTGTACCATAGCTCACAGAATCGGTATATATAGAAACGATGTTAGGCCTCAAAGTACTGTAGGATTCGTCCAAATAATAAGGACTATATGCTTCCAGATGAAGCTCGGTTGTAAACATGACTCCAGAAAAAACGTAACCAATGTGGGGGTTGGAGCCTCCAACAAAAATCCTCCCATCAGGCAATACATTTGCAGTCGAATGATACAATCTCGGAATGGTGGAGGGTGCCAGTACTGTAAATCGTTGCCCTGCCATTGCAGTAGGTCTGTATAAATACGGAGCAAGAGCTGGATTCCCTACAATCTCCCAACTTGCCGTCCCTCTCTCTGCACCATTGATTATCACAACTTCGCCGTTAGAAAGGTTGAGCATATCTCCCATAACCCTGTGCGCAGGCATATTCTCCATAGCCCAAACAGGGTTGGGATCTGTAATAAGAATTTTTCCACAGCTTTGAAGTGCGGTTAGGAAATTCCTAGCCTTTGCTAAGGTGAAAGCGCTGTTAGGAGCACCACCACAGATGAGAATTTCTATTTTTTGAAATCCATCAGATGCCAACAGTGGCAGCATAGCAGATGAACCGAAGGCGGGGTAATTTCTGGCTCCACCTGGCATCCTGGGAAAGGTCTTTACAACCTTATTTCTTTTGTAATCAAATAAGATTGAATCTTTGTTGGCAAAGATGAAGAGATTTCCATTGGAGCATTGGCGATCGGCTGCTGGTAGGCGCCACGGTCCACACGGCAGCGACAGCAACAGCAGCAAGAGGCATGAGCCAATGGCAATGGCATATCTTTATTTTATTTTTTTTATTTTATTATTATGACATCATCTTGCCGCATGTCAACTCAAATCCAGATACCAAATTCCAAAGCTGACATCATCTTCTATCCACCAATCAGCTGTTTACAAAAATAGCTTTTTAACAAAATTAAAAAAAATATTTTACAAATCCCTAAGTCATACTTTGCAAAACAGGTTTTGATTTTTTAAAACTGTCTCAAAAGACACCAAGTCAAAGGAGTTTGACTTGTGATCGATTACAATATACCTGCCTGAGGCAGGTATAAAAAGGGTAGGAGATTATTTTTAATAATTCAATGAATTTAAAAAGACAAAAAAAAACCAAGTTAAAAATAAATAGGCTAACCAAGTTATGAACATAAATAAAAATAATAAAGTAAAATAATAAATAAATATATAGGCTAACCAAATAGAATAAACCAAGTTAAAAATATAATAAAAAATCTAAAGAGGCTACTTTTTAGGTCTTAATCACTAGAGTTAAGATTTGTAGCTACTTTTCAATACATATTTCCAAAGTGAGGATAAGGCTTCTTCTTCTTATTTACTCATGGTTACTTGAGATTAGCTAGAATAAGGCTTATTGTTACGAAGGAAATTTTTTTTATTTATAAATATAGTATAATAAGTTTAGGTTTTTTTTAATAGATCAATAAGATTATTTTGAATATAACAAGTATATAACTAAGATTTATTTTATGGTGGTCATATATTATTATGTTTAAATACATTTTTTTTTTAAATTAAAAAACTAATCTATTGATATAAGGAGATAGAGCTACAAAAAATGTTACATATCATGGAAATACACTTGCCCTGGCAGGTAGAACCAAACATGGGGATGCTTGACCCTCCCTCCAAGTGGGAAAACAATTCAAAAAAGATGTTGCTTGGCCCTCCCTATTAAAATGCTTAAATACATTCTGATTAAGACTTAAATAGATTTTACTTAAGTGGTAGTTAAAGAAAGAGGTAACAACAACTTTTTTTTTTATTAAATAGTATTTGTGTTATGTGTATATTAATTAAACATTATTTTTATTAAATTGTTTTTGGTTTATGTTTATATTAATTAATTAAATGTTTAATTGGGAATTAGTTTAAAGTTTAGTCTTTGTTTAACAACCAACCATTTTCACAAAACTAATTTCATATTATGTGCTTCCCGGATTCCTTCAACAAGATTAACAAGAATGTATCAAGTGTATAAGCAATATTCATTTCATAGTGGTCATATATTGTTATGCTTAAATGCAACTTGATTCAAATTTAAATAAAATTTACTTAAGTGGTGGTTAAAGAAAGTGGTAACAATAATGGTTTTCTTATTATTATTAAATTATATTTGTTTTATTTTATCAATTTAATGTTTATTTTTAAATTAGTTTAATGTTTAGTCTTTGTTTAGAAACCAACCATGATCTGTAGGACCTCAACTTGAGTGCATTAAAAGTTTGTTGTAAAAGAATGCATGCAACAGGTTAATTAACGGAACCGCATTAACAGAAATTAAATGCTCAAAATAGGAATGACAACCACAACAATGATAGACAGATACAAGGATGGAAACACAGAAACAGAGTCACAAACAGAAGTTGATAATGGTGTTCACCCCCTCCATTGGGCTACATCTCCGGGTCCCTCTCCAATGGGAACCGATCCAATTAATATCTTAAAATGGTACAAAAATGGTTCTGGACTCTGCAAATTAATTTCAGTAGTATGGGAAAAAGTATGCCAGACCTTCTCTCTGGACTAATACAAATTGGCTTTCAAAAGCAAAGAAAAGCCAAATAAAATAGAGAAGACAGTCGACTCTTTATAATCACAGAAACTGGACATTAACAGCAAAGTCTTGAAGACCTCCTCTCTGAAAGTTACAAACTGGACTTCAACAAACAAAAGAAGCCAAGTTATAACTGAGAATAGTCGACTTCAAAAGGAACAGCACCTGGACATTTTTCACAGCAAAATGCTCTCTCCAAGCTTCTCATCACAGAGAAACGTTGCACCACTGTTCTCCAAAAACTCTTCTAATCGTTCCCCCAGAACCATCCCTGGTTCCTTTCCTTTATTCCTCATATTTGCTGTTACAAGGAGCCGAAGCGTCAAAGAAATGCGACTCTTCACATCCCATGAAACGTGGCATCAAGACTGTTCATATGCCTTTCGTCGTTATTCCGGCTATGGCATAACTGCCAAGAAATCTTTGCCAATCTGTTACAGCTAAGTCGTTCCATGCACATTGCACTGTTTGAATCGGAGGTTGTTGTCATCTGCTCATCCGCCGTTGCGGAAGAGGATAAGCAACGGGCTCTGACGGTCTCAATCGCAATCGGTTGTTGGTTGGTTTTCGAGTCGAAGCCTTTAGTTACTTTGGTGTCCGCAGTTGCAGGTGGTACACCACTTCTTTTTCTGATTCTGTTGATTTATTTCGCTGATCTTTTAAGTTTTGGGCTTTCGCCATTGCGGCTGCCAGAAGCGCTCCGACTTCCGATCCATCCAAATGTCCATTAAGATTCCGCCGTTGTGGAAGGGATATGCTTTCAACCGCCGATCCTCATATTTTTTTGGTGTCCGGTTATCCCCGCGGACAGATTTGGCCACCCAACATTGAGGAAGATCTCTTCTAACCTTCGATGCTTTGTATTTTTGCCTTCCGATTTTATTCAACCGCCATTTCTGAACCATGTACCATATTGGATCTTTAAGGAGGAATAATCCACCGAATCAATCCTCCCCATTGGCAAGCTTTTGGACCACCAAAAGCATGAATTATTCTGCAATTAAGTGAGGGTACATATCCCTCACTTTCCCAATGTCCATCCATCTTTCTTTGCTAGGATGCATTCCTTTCAGCCCCACTCGAAGGTACTCAGCATCCCCCCTTCGTGAAGTCCTTACATTTCTGTCAAGGATAACATTGTCCTGCAACTCTCTCATATATTCAGGCGCCAAATCATCAACTGAAGGAATCTGTATGTTAATTTCCTCATCTATGATCATAGGAGGCTCATAGAGTTTAAGATTCTCAACATTGATAACTGAATAAATTTGCATGTATGGAGGTAAATTCAAGCGAAAAGCATTAGTACCGATCTTTTCCAAGATCTCAAAAGGACCATACCTGATAGGCTTAAGCTTTTTACCTTCACCTTTCATTCTTTCTTTGGTGATGTGTAACCAAATTCGGTCGCCAATCTAAAATTGATGATCAACTCGATCCTTGTCATGCCTGGCTTTGTACTTGGCCTGGCTCTTCTCCAACTATTCTTGAACTGCCTGTTGCACTACTTGGATTCTCTAGATGAACTTTAAATCTTTATCTGCATCATGATGTCCATCCACTACATCTTTTCCAAAAGAGAAGTCCATCGGTGTTTTTGGCAGATAACCAAAACAAGTTTCAAAAGGAGATCTTTTCATGGAAGAATGAATTGCATGATTATAGGCATACTGTATTTACTGCAACTACTCATCCCAAAGTTTAGGATGCTTACTACAATATCCTCTAAGTAGCTGAACCACTTTTCTGTTCACTACCTCTGTTTGCCCATCGGTCTGTGGATGAAAAGCTGTACTTTTCTTTAGTCTGGTATCCATAAGCTCCCATAAAGTTGACCAGAATTTTGCCAAGAACCAGGAATCTCGATCAGATATAATAGACATGGGCAGCCCAAAATGTACCCAAACATTTTGAAAGAATAAAAGAGTTGTTTGTTCAGTAGTGATCTGTTTGTTACATGGCATTAAGATACACATTTCGCTAAATCTATCCACAACAACATATAGGTAATCATGCCCTTTTCTAGACATAGGTAGCCCCCCTACAAAGTCCATAGAAATACTTTCCCAAGGACGAGAAGAAACTAGAAGAGGAGTATACAAACCCAATTTTCGATTGCTAGGATTACTTGTTGCACACATAACACAACATCTTATATATTTAGCTACAGTTTCTTGCATTTGAGGCCAATAACAATGATTCTGCAATACAGACAATGTTTTACTTACTCCAAAATGTCCTGCAATCAATGAACTATGTGCTTCTCGAACCACATGCACTCTCTCTTTATCTAGAATACAAAGTTTACCAAGATGATACAAGAGTTGATTATGCACATAATAGTTCTCTTCCTATTTACCATGTATAAGTGATGCATATACTTTCTTAAAATATTTATCTTCTGCATACTGTTCAATATAACTTTCATGTGTTAATGAACTGTTCTGAAGAATGACTGAAGAATTCATAGGGAGCCTTGATAACATTTCTGCTACTTTATTATGAATTCCCTTTTTGTACTTAATTATGTGATGAAACTGTTGTAAGAACCCCATTCATCTTAAATGCCTACTTTGTTGTATTTTAGTTTGAGATTGTAAATATTGAAGTGGCTGATGATTGGTATGTATGACTGTCTCTTTTCCCATGATATAATGCTTCCACTTCTTCACTCTCTGTACTAAAGCATACAATTCTTTGTCATAGGTCGGATAGTTACTTACCACAGTAGAGAATGTTTCTGAATGGTAACAGACTGGCTGCCTTCCTTGCATCAAAACTGCTCCCATGGAAAAGCCGCTGGCATCGGTTTCGATCTCAAATGGCTGCTGCAAATCTGGAAATGTCAGAACTAGTGTTGTGCTAATCTTTTCCTTCGAAGTGTCGAAGGCTCTCTGATTCTTGCCTCCCCACTCAAAAAATTTCTTTAACACTTGTTAATGCATGCAAAGGCGCAACAATGGAGGAAAACCAAAAAAATGAATTTCCTCCAATACTGAACCGCACCCAGAAAACTTCTGATTTTAGTAATGGTGTTAGGCCGTGGCCAGTTTACAATGACAGCAACCTTGGCTGGGTCCACTCGCAGGTGGACTCCACCAATAATATGGCCCAAATATACTAAAGAAGCTTTAGCAAATTCACATTTAGACATTTTTACATAAAGCTTTTCTTTTCTCAGTACATCTAAATTTTTTTTCACATGTACAACATGCTCTTCCCAATTTTTGCTAAACACCAGGATATCATCTAGATATATAATTACAAAATCATCAATGAATGAACGAAAGACATCATTCATGACCCGCATGAAAGTAGCAGGAGTGCTACATAGCCCGAAAGGCATCACAAGCCATTCATACAAACCCTATTTCGTTTTAAAAGCTGTTTTCCAAGCATCATGCTTAGCAACATGGATTTGATGATACCCACTATGCAGATCCAATTTTGTAAAGTAAGTTGCATGTTTCAACTGATCAAGCAAATCATCAATACGAGGAAGAGGATACCTGTTTTTAATGGTGATTTTGTTAAGGGCCCTGTAGTCGATACACATCCTCCACGACCCATCCTTCTTCGAAACCAAGACTATAGGAGAAGCACAAGGAGAAGTGCTGGGCCGGATGACCCCCTTCTCAATCAGCTATTGAACCTGCTTCTTGATCTCCTCATTTTGCATTACAGACATCTGGTACATGGCTATGTTTGGGAGTGGCGCATCCTGCTGCAAATGTATCTCATGTTGAATCTCTCTCTTCCGTGGTTACCCCTTCGGATCTTGAAACAAATTATCATACTCAGAAATGATGTCAATCAGTTCATATTTATGCTTAGGGTCACATTCTTCAAAAGATTTAGAGACTTCATCATTTTTCATCTTAACCATCATCAACACAAAGTTCTTACTAGCATTTACCAACCTCTTCATTTGTCCTGCAGAGACTATTGTTAGATTGGTTTTTATCTTATGTGCTCATACAATATATTCCATACCTTCTTTAAAAAGATGATACTTATTCTGCTCTCTATAAAATATTGCTTTTTGGTCATACAAATATGGACTCCCAAGTACAATTCCACAAATGTCAAGTGGTACTACATCCAATTCTACCTCATCCCTAAAAATTTTAGTAATTGCAAATTTTAATACACATTTCCTAGTAACTTGCAATCGTGTATCATTAGTAACCCAACCTAGAGGATAGGGATTTTCATGAGGCACGGTAACTAAATGCAATTTCTTAACCACTTCTTCTGATATCATATTTACTTGTGAACCACTATCAAACAATGTATCAATCTTTGTGTGATTTGTAATGACACCGACATGAAACAATGCACTTCTATCTTTATCATTTTGCTTAGAAGTAGATGGTAGACTTGTACTTGCACTAGAACTTGATCATGCATCAATGAGAAGTGAGATACTTTTATCCTTGCCTTGGATTTCGACAGCTGTAACCTTTGTTTCATCACCTGAGTCGGATCCCAAGTCTTGAATAACTACTGCAGTAGCTTTTTCTTTTCCTTTATCTTTGGTTCCTCCATACTTCTTTGGCCTTAACTCCGGATGAATTTTCCAACACTTAGAGACATCATGTCCCTTCTAACAATGTGAACATGTAGGATTTTCACCCTCTTTCTTAACAGTAGCCATCTTCTTTTTCCCCTTATCTTTACCTTTTGATTTGCTATCAAATTTAAATGACTTCTTCACAAAATTATCACTAGCATGCTTTCCCCTGGCTTCTAAATGGGTATCTTGAACACATACATCATCCAAATTACTGGGATTAAACATCAACAAAGTATGCTTCAACTAAGAATGCATGCCACCAATGTACTTAAGAAGAGTTTCCTGTGTATCTAACAAAACATTTAATGCAATAGCCCTCTTTCTGAATTCATGAGTATAATCTTGAATGCTTTGTCCTTTAGCTTGTCTAAACATTTGCCAATTCATGGTTAATTGCTACATGTGACCTAAAGGATAAAATTTCTTTCTTAATACTTCGATGAATTCATTCCAAACTGAAATAATTTTACCATTCTTTCAAATATATTGCTGAATCTTGCTCTCCCACCAAGTAAGAGCCATTCCACTCATTCTCAAAGTGGCCAATTGAATCCTGGAAGGGTCATGATTAATGCCCTGCACCCCGCAATATACTTCAAGCTCCTTGATCCAATTGTCTAATTTTTCAGCATCTACATCTCCATTATAAATAGGTAATTCAAACTTTACATCCAATTTGAAATAAGGCATATTAGGACTTGCATTATGAGAAGAAGAAAAAATCTGTTTAGTATCAGGAGGATCACCATCACCTCCTACTCCTTTACCCTTTTCTTCTGGCTTCACTTTTGCATCTCTGGATGAAGATCCTTATTCTTTCTTCTTCATTTCTGCTCGCTCATCGAGTAGAATTTCCATCATGGCTTTCATGCTCATAAAAGCCTCCAGAAACTCAGTTTCTGAAATAACAGGTTTTTCCCATTCTGTATGTCCTTCTTCTTTCCCTCGTGGAGAAGACATGGTTCTTGAGAGTGTTCTCCTGGAGCTAATCTCAGGATCTCCTTCAACAAATTCTACTTCACCAAGATTTAACCTGGACCTGGTAAGAATTAACAAACTCGGACAACAGTCAACCAACTCTGATACGAAATATGATCCGTAGGACCTCAACTTGAGTGCATTAAAAGTTTGTTGTAAAAGAATGCGTGCAACAGGTTAATTAACGGAACAGAATTAACAGAAATTAAATGCTCAAAACAAGAATGAAAACCACAATAATGATAGACAGATACAAGGAAGGAAACACAGAAACAGAGTCACAAACAAAAGTTGATAATGGAGTTCACCCCCTCCACTGGGCTATGTCTCCGGGTCCCTCTCCAATGGGAACCGATCCAATTAATCTCTTAAACTGGTACAAAAATGGTTCTGGACTCTGCAAATTAATTTCAGCAGTATGGGAAAAAGTATGCTAGACCTCCTCTCTGGACTAATACAAATTGGCCTTCAAAAGCAAAGAAAATCCAAATAAAACAGAGAAGACAGTTGTCTCTTTACAATCACAGCAACTGGACATTAACAATAAAGTCTTCAAGACCTTCTCTTTGAAAGTTACAAACTAGACTTCAACAGACAAAAGAGGCCAAGTTATAACTGAGAATAGTCGACTTCAAAAGGAACAGCACCTGGACAGTTTTCACAACAAAATTCTCTCTCCAAGCTTCTCATCACAGAGAAACGTTGAACTGTCATTCTCCAAAAACTCCTCTAATCATTCCCCCAGAACCATCCCTGGTTCCTATTCTTTATTCCTCATCTTTGCCGTTACAAGGATCCTAAGTGTCAAAGAAATGCGACTGTTCACATCCCATGAAACGCGTCATCAAGACTGTTCATATGCCTTTCATCGTTATTCCAGCTGTGGCATGACTACTAAGAAATATTTGCCAAACTGTTACAGCTAAGCCATGCCATGCGTATTGCAGTGTTTTTATCAGAGGTTGTAGTCATCTACTCATCCGATGTTGCAGAAGAGGATAAGCAACGGGCTCCGACGGTCTCAATCGCAATCGGCTGTCGGTTGGCTTTTGAGTCAGGGGCTTTAGTTACTTTGGTTTCCATAGTTGTAGGTGGCGCACCACTTCTTTCTCCAATTCCGTCCAGTTATTTTGCCGATCTTTTAAGTGTTGGGCTTCCGTCGTTGCGACTGCGAGAAGCGCTCCGACTTTCGATCCGTCCGAATGTCCGTTAAGCTTCCGTCATTCCGGAAGGGAGAAAAGAATGTGAGCCCCGACGTTTCGGAGGGGGAAATGCTTCCGACCGCCGATCCTCATATTTTTTTGACGTCCGGTTATCCCCGCGGACATATTTGGCCGCCCAACGTTGCAGAGGGAGATCTCTTCCAACCTCCGATGCTTTGTATTTTTGCCGTCAAATTTTTTTCAACCGTCGTTTCTGAACCATGTACCATATTGGATCTTTAAAGAGGAATAATCTACCGGATCAAACCATTTCCAAAAAACTAAATGACCAACTATACCTATTAGCATTCATGGACCACTTTACTTGTAAATGTGCTAATATATAAATAATTTAATCTTATCTTTTTAGAAAATTAAACTAATAATTTTTATAATCCAAAATAGATAACCAATCTTTCCATAACGTTAAGCAATGACAATCATAACACCTACCCTAAATTCATTTCCATTCTTATTTGAAATTTATTATCTTGTTATTTCCATTCCTATTTGAAATTTATTATCTTGTTATTGCTATGGATTTTCTATGTTAAACCTGGATACACGTCCTTTGGTTGGGTTTGAGTGGGATCTTTTTTCATAAATTTCTATGTATTATGTTTTCCTTTCATTTGAGTAATAAATGAAAGCATTCATTATTAAGTTAGAATTTAAAAAAATCAAATTTAAAATTTCACTTAAAATTTTTCACTCCATGAGAAAAATTAGCAATGAGAAATTAATTCATGTATATATGTTAAGTAATGAATATATTAATGCACATTTATTGCAAAGTAATTGGTATTTATTGGAAAATAATTAATACATTAATGCATCTTTCATTTCTATATGATGGTGATGATGATTAAGACTAAATTTGCTCTATCGAACCTTAAGAAAGATAATACTTGGCTTACTTTAAAATCGTGTTCCTGTACTAAAGAAACTTGCTAAGTAATTGGTATTTATTGGAAAATAATTAATACATTAATGCATCTTTCATTTCTATACGATGGTGATGATGATTAAGACTAAATTTGGTCTATCAAACCTTAAGAAAGATAATACTTGGCTTACTTTAAAATCTTGTTCCTGTACTCAAAAAACTTGCTAAGAAGCTTTCCAAGTTCACTTTATAGTTTTGACAAGTTAGGATGTTATAAAGAGTTGTATTGCAACAAATATTATGAAACTCAAATCTAAATACATTTCTTGCAAAATAATTAATATCTTAATGCATATTTCTTACAAATTAAGTAATGATAGTGAAACAATATAATGCATAATGTAAAACATGGTATAAAAAATTTAAATATAGATGAACCCCATTCAAGTTACTGGAAAAATTGTTTCTCCAAAATTGTGTATTGCCTTGACCTTTGGTCAATTTCCTCCCTAAGTGGTTTAGAAAGCTATGCATTTTTAACTTTTCTATACATTATCCATGATTTTCATTATCTTCATTATCTATTACATACCTCTTAAGATAGGAATTTATAAATGAGCCATAATTATACATTTGTGATTTACTATTGTATTGTAGATGCTTCTAATTACAAAAACATATTTTAATTTTCGTAATTCTCAATCACGTATTTTTCCGCTTCAATCTCATCACGAATGTGTTTAAGAAAAAAAAATCCAACTTTTTTCCATTAAACACTCTAATAATGGAAGATATGAAAAAGCACTTTTACTTTGTATTATCTATTAGAAATATTAATTACGTGCTCATCTGTATCACATCTCAGCAGAATTTGTCAGAGTTTGTATAAGTTCAGTTTCTATCAGTCAGTCTCATTAGATGAAGATTCACATCTCTCATATATAAACCAGTCGAATTAAATTTATGAAGCTAAGTTTTTAGGCAGATAGTAATTACAGTCTTTGATGTTAAGTTAGTGGATTCACATAGAAGAAAATTTTAGTTTGCCTATATATAGAAGAAGAAGATTGTAAATAAGAGAGAGAATTTTGAGAGAAGAATCAAAGCTCAAGATTTTGTGTGTTTGGAAGTGTCGAGAGCTTAAGCTCTGTAAAAGGTGAAACATCCTTATAAATTTCCAAGTTTGTATTTATGAAAAATAGTTCTCTGTTATGTCACGACAAGTTTTATAAATCTATTGTTACGCTTAAATGCATGTTTTATTTACCCACACATTCTCTCCATAATTACTTCAGTAACTATTGTTTACATTTACAGGTTCATTGGAAGAAACATAGAATCCATAAATATTTCACCGAGTAAAAGTTAGTTTTTAAAATGGAGTGGTCGACACAACTCTTCCTGAATGTTTGGTTACACTCTTCCTGAATGTTTGGTTACATGATTTTGTAAATATGTCGAATTATTATTGTGTCGATTTTAACTCTCAATTAGCGATTGGTGAAAAGTGATTTTTATTTTATGAAGTCTTTAGGCTAAGAAATATATTTTGTAAAAGTTCGACTAAAGTGGTCTAGTCGAGTAAGTTAGTTAGATTAAACACTCGGTCGAAGTAAAAGTTGTCAAAGTAAAAGTAAAAGTTTTCGAGTAAACCGATCAAAGTGAAGTGAACTGGTCAAAGTGAGTCAATCGAAGTAAAATCTATCAAGTAATTCAGTCGAGGTAAAACCAACGAGTAAGTATTGTTGAGGCAAAAAGGTGTCGGGTCGAAAGTCTGACAAAAAGTAGTCTATTAAAAACAATTGTCAAAATAATTGGTCAAGCTTAAGTTGTCCATTTGTTTGGTCAGTGTTAGAAAATTTCTAACCAATGAGTGAAAAGATGTCAAAAACCATTAAGAAATTTAAATTTTATAACTAAGCGGTAACTCACGCTTAGCCATCTTAGTTTTCATTAGAGGAAAATTCAACCCAAAATGGGCCTTTCAACCTAATTCAAATTCCATGTCATCATGTGTTAGCCAATGATATTTCTTTAAATTTCAAATACCGTATAGGTCTTAAACAATTTTTTAATATAAATTTAAGGACATGTGTCATAAAAAAACTACTTTTTTGTTCATATTTTCAATATATCTCCCTATGTTTTTACTCATATATCGAGCAAGAGAGCTCCCTCGATGCATAATTAAATTCCGCATCCAACAAGTACCCACACTGCATACTTTTGACAGACCCCTCTACCCAAAAAATAAGAAATACCTAAAAAACATGATGATTAAATTCTGCATCCAACGAGTACCCACAGTGCATACTTTAATTAATGCAGAATTTAATTAGTGTGGGTACTCGTTGGATGCAGAATTTAATCATCACATGTTTTCAGGTATTTCTTATTTTTTGGGTAGAGAGGTCCATCAAAATTATGTGGTGTGGGTACTCGTTGGATGCATAATTTGATTCCGCATCCAATGAGCTCTCTTGATATAAATTTGAGTAAAAACATAGGGAGTAATGTCGAAAATACGAACAAAAAATGTAATATTTTTCTTTTCTTCCTCCAAAATTAATAAATTTATTTTATTATTTTGTTATTTTCCTTAGGAGGCCCATTTTGAGTTGAAATTTCCTCTAACCAATCTCCCAAGATCTGGTATCAGAGTGAGGTTTAGGAAAGAGACATTGTCTTAAAAAAAGGGAAAAAGTAATTCCTAAGGAAATTTTAAAATGGCTTCCACTTATGATTCACACATATCAAGTTTACAAATTCCAATTTTTATAGGAAAGAATAATAATTATTGGTCTCTAACAATGAAGGCTTTGTTCATAGGTCAAGATGTCTAGGAGATAGTCCATAATGGTTATCCAGAACCAACAAATCAAGTGGCATATAACAATATCACACAAGTTGAGAAAGATACATTGAGGTAACATAGGAAGAAATACAAAAGGATATGTTCTGCATACAACAAGCCATGCATGAACGCATCTTCATAAGGGTAGCAACAACAGTTACCGCTAAGCAGGCATGGGACATAATGGAGACTGCATATCAAGGATTGGACAAGGTAAAGAATTCCAAGCTGCAGATTCCGAGAACATATTTTGAATCTATGTCACTGAAAGATACATAGTCGGTAGAATAATTCTACATCAGAGTCATTGGTCTGATAAATAAACCAAAATATTATGGACAAAACAAAGATTTCAAAAGGGTTGTTGAAAAGGTTCTTAGAAGTGTTCCCCCAAGATTAGAATCCTTGGTTGCAACCTTGGAAGAAAACAAAGACATGCCAAGTGTTTACCATTGTTGAGTTATAATCCTCACTCATCAATCACGAACATAGAATTAATAGATCAAATATATTATTGGAAGGTTCATTTGTAGCACACTCATCCATAAGTCATCGTAAAGGTAGGGGGAGAAACAACTCAAAAGGCATAGGAAGAAGTTATTCTAGAGGACGACGCAGCATTAGTTCTGCAAATGTCGTTGTAGAGGACAAAATCATAACCCAAGTCAACCAAGTGGTCACATGTTTGATAATAAATTTGGTCATTATGCATAGGATGCAGGAATAAATAGTATGACCAAACAAGGAAAATCCCAAATTAGTTGACCAACACCAGCACTCTTTTGAGGGAAATGTTAATGGCATGTGCATCTTTAACTGAATGCAATATTGTCCAAGATAATACACATGACATATGGTACTTAGATTCAGACTGTAGTAATCATATGATTGGTAATTTAAATATGTTTTACATTCTAGATAAATTAGTTCAAACTGATGTCACACTTGGAAATAATTCCCAACTTAATGTTTTGGGAAAAGGTATTGTTGCTATTCTAACCAAATAGGGGGAGAGTAAGTTTATGCCTGATGTCTTTCATGTTCTAGGTATGAAACACAATTTGATGAGCATTGGACAACTGATATGAAAATGTTAATGTTAGGATTATTAATCCCTTGTCCAATTTAGTTATATGTCTAAATCCATAGTCATGTATAAATCGGGAGTCCATATAGTCTATTTTTAGTCACTAGCACCATTGGGTCGACTTGGCCTAATTGGGGCATAGGTTCCAGTTAATAAAGTGTGGGGAAAACTAATTGTTATAGCTAATTTTATCGCTCCAGGTGAATCACACTTGTATGGCCTTCCCCTGTCCCTCTGCAGATTCCTTAGACCCCTTGGACCATTTTTTGTCCTTTGATGTTTCCTTGACCATCCCTAAAAACATGTGAAAATTAATACACGTGACTTTTAAACCTATAATCATGTATATACGTGGTTTTGACCCCTAAAACCGTGTACATTGGGATGTTTGCATAATCCAAATCCTTTTCGAGTTTTCCTTGACATGGATCCAGCTCACTTGACTCCTGGCTTTCTCTATGCCTTGAGATCACTCGGATTTGACCTTTCATTACCCCTTTGAAAAGCTATATAAGTAACTCCTTGGTACATTAAAGGCATAAGAGAGAATTGAGAGCAAAGAAACTATAGTCCATTGTTGCCAAAACTTGTGCTTGAGTCTGCATCCCTTTGTCCCTTGGAGAACTTTTGTGTTCTTCCCAAGCTTTCCTTTTGCTTGTGAGATTGCTATCGAGAGATGGAGGATTGAGGTGGTGGAGGCCCAAGTGGGGGATTCAGTTTCTTCGATTCGCAGACGCGCCGACAGAGGTTGTATCCATTGTAATCTTTGATTTTATATTAATAGAAATATATTTTCCTGTCCAATAATGTATGTTTGAATGAATATTTTATCCATGAATGATTTCAAATGTTTATACATTGTTGATAATATATGCTAGAATATATCTAACACCAATATATATAGTATGCTTGTCTTGTTTACTTGTTGTTGAGGAAGTGATT
Source organism: Pseudotsuga menziesii (assembly GCA_001517045.1). Lineage (NCBI taxonomy): Eukaryota > Viridiplantae > Streptophyta > Pinopsida > Pinales > Pinaceae > Pseudotsuga > Pseudotsuga menziesii. The sequence continues at coordinate 50,356 of LPNX011066992.1, read as the reverse complement.
TATCAATTCAAGCTGAAGTTGGAAAGCTCAACGGGGATCTACTTGAACCGTCTGGAATAAGGTATGAGGTCTGATCCTTTAGTGTTAGATATTTTATTTCTATTGCATATTGGTAAGGATTGATTTCTGGAGTCAAGCTATCTGTTGTGGTACCCCAAGCCATAGGAATTTCTCTCCGTAACAGAATTGGCGACTCCATTTGGGAGTTCCTAGTAGTTGTGCTTTGGGGGTTTTCTATCAGCATTCAATGACTTTGAATTGCTCTTTTTCTCTTGTTTCTATGTTGGGTCTCGGGGCATGTGTGCCTGGTAGTGTCGGATTGGTGTGAAGTTTGTCTCAACTTGTATATTTGCCTTTATTTTTATGCACCTTTATTCCTGTATACGAGTTTTGAACTCACAGTCGTGTATATACGCGGGTTTCATTGCTATTTCTCTGTACACATGCGGGTTTACTGCAAACAGTTGTGTATGCCCTTATTTTTTCGTTTTAGAGGAATTTGAATGGTTTCTAAGTGAATTTTGATGATTGCTAAGTCTCCTTTGATACTGCTAGAGTTCGTATACACCCTTGTTTCTGACCAGAGACATTTTTTTTAGGGTAAATTTTTTTTTAAGAATGTTCTTTTCATTGCATTTTTTATTTTTTGTTTTGGGATTAGTGCATTAGACTTCTTTTATCTTAGTGCTTTGCTTGAGTGCTTCTTGAGTGTGCTTGCAGAGTCTGGGGGTTGTAGAATCATTCTTTTGCTTTTATATCTCATTTTTATTTCAAAAAATCCAAAAATATTTGCTTATCATCATGCATTGCATTTTGCATATTGCATTGTACTTACACTAGATTTGCTTTGGATTATTAGTCAGGATTTCATATAGGAAAGCTTACATTTATCATTTGAAGAAAATTATGCATTTCACATAGTAGCATACCCTATTTTTCATGGACACAATGCATTTGCATTAATTGTTAGGTGTGCATTTTACTTCATGTTGTGTCATAACACCATTAGTTGCACGACCATATACCTCTTTTGAGTAATAAAGCCAATTAAAATCAATGCTTAATTAAAATGAACTACACTATTTTATTTCATAGGGTTCACCAACAAGATAAGGTTTTAGGTTCTTGGAATAGTTCATTGTGAGTTAATTCTCCAACACCACTAAACAACAACATGTATGTGTCTATCTAGGTGAGTGTGTGAAATTCCTTGGTATAACCAGTGTTTCTCAGGATCCTGTTCTCAAAAGGGAGTTAAGCACGAGGGAGTGTGAGCGGTTATTGATTGGCATGACCCCTAGTCATAACTGAGTAGCACTAGAGATATTTCTAGGATTGTATTCATATCTAAGGGCTCTTTTAAGAGTTTCAGGCTTTCCTACCCTACCCATACGGTCAATCATGCCTGCGACTGTCCGCCTGAACATTGATTATATTGAGGTGACCTTAGTGACCTTACCTAGGATATCGAGGGGGTACTTTGCAGGGGTTATTCTGCAGGTGTCCTGGCCAGGTTGGGGTCGAACAGCATAGTCGCTTTATGCGTTGAAGCTGAGCGCCACAATAATTGGTTATGTACCTCTGCTTGTTGTGTATAGGAGTCTCAAGCCTCTCCTAGGAGAGACATACCTGCTTCATTCGGGAGATCACTTATCCTACCCTTGATTTCTTGTGTTTGGATTTATATTTTCTTGGTGATTGTTTTGTGTACGATAGATTACCTAGGGTTTGCGTAGATAGAGAGTCTTTGATATTTTTTGAGTCATTGTGGATTCGGGTGCAGCTCCTCCCCGTTCTCGTCATTTAGTAGGACTTTCTCCTTCTACATCTCCTCCTCCTTTAGGAGAGAGAAATAGACAGTCTAGGTGGACTACTTCACACATTGATTCACACACCATGGGAGACCATATAGAAGGTATTCCTGAACCACCTTCTCCCATTCATGTGGAAGATGGGGAGTTTACTCCTAACTATGATCCTTCACCCGACTTGACTGAGTTAGGTCCAGTGATTTCTGAGATAGGAACCTTTCATGATAGACCTACTTACTCTAGGTTTGATTCCCCATTGATGCATCACTGGTATAGAATGTCAGAGGATGAAGAGACTCATTTTGAACCCGCAAGCACTAGTTATGGTAGTTATGGTATGTCTAGTTTTTCCACACATGATTTGGCATTCCATGTCAAATATGAGTTTGATCCTAACACTATGCCTGGGGGCACTCTTATTCCTTACCATATGGAGACATTTGGGAGCACAAGTCACATTGCACCTTCCATCCCGGTGGTGGAAGCTACATCACATATTCCTCCTAGGTCTAGGGTTAGTGATCCTATTAGGATACCAGATCCGAGATGAGTGACTATAGGGAATAGCACGTACATAATTACACAGATCCCTTCATCCTCTGTCCCTAGTTCTTCGAATGTTCACCATCCACATCATTCACGTGGTCCTTCAGGCCGAAATGTTGCTATGAATCATGTCCGTGCTGCGGTTACTAGACCAGTTGTGTCTCAGGTACATGCACTGCCCGTTTTTTTAGGAGGTCATGGTCATACATCTAGAGGTCACATTCCTACTTCCAGGATGTATATTCCTACTTCCAAAATGTATATTCATTCTTATGGAGTGTCTCATGGGACATCTCATGTGATGACTTATGGACCCTATTATGGGATACAGTATGGACAAGGTTCTTCACCTTATGGGGGTGGGTATCAACAACCTACTTAATATAAAAATCACAGCTTTGTAGCTCTGAATAGTCAAGGTACACCACACTATGGTCAAACGGGAGGCGGGCACTATGGCCAAGGCCATGGTGGTTTTCAGACCTATCTGAATCAGAACTATTAGGGAGTGGTCCATTGACCTCATCATCCTAGGCTCCCTTTCCTCGCAACGCTGAATCTTCCTGAATTGTCGAGATTGACAAACAATCCTGTAGCTCATGACCTGACTTGGCTGGCTGTCCCCACTAAGCTTCCCTCGGACATACCCAAATTCGAGGGAAAACCGGGAGAGGATTCGAGCGAACATGTTACTACTTTTCACCTATGGTGCTCTTCGAATTCCTTACATTAGGACTCCATCCATTTAAGGATGTTTCAATGCACCCTTACAGGGCCTGCCACGAAATGGTATATAGAGCTACCTAGGGGGGCATTCGCTTTGTTCGATGACCTAGCGATGACTTTTCTTAACCAGTTTTAGCTACCAGTGTGTTATGACATTGGTACTGAACTCTTGTCGACATTTCAGCAGGATAAAGCCACACATATCTCAAATCATATCCAATAGTAGCGTAGACGGAAGAGGTTAATTAAAGTGTTTATACCGTTGGAATTCCTCCTCGAATGGTTCCTCAAGTCGTTATTTCCATATATAGAAAAGGATGTTTCTACATCCGGAGTGCAAAATGAGGAACAAACCATTTTTAGGTCACAGGAATTGGACTTGATTTATGCTCAACCTGGTTTGTTATATGATATTATTCCCAATGCTCCGTGTTCTAGTTTCGATCCCAAAGTTAAACCTGGACCACATGCCAATGGAATTGTTGGTTGTGCAAGTGCTAAACCTGTGGATTCAGTTGCAAAACAAGTTATTAAATTTTCAATCAACCAATCTTCTTCGGGACAAGCCATGGCTTCGTCTCAACCCACCCAAATGGCGAGTGTGCTTTCAGTACAATTGTCGGACCAGAAGGGTAACTAGCAGCCCGGACGAAATAAAAAAAAGGGTAAGAATAATCGTAAGGGTGAGAATAGGCATGAAAATGCTAATAATAATGACAAGAACACCCGTAATGATGGGGGGGACAACCAAGCTAAACATAAGGTTAAATTTCCTTGCAAGCTGTGTGAGGACAATCACCTCACTTACTTGTGCCCTCGTATCGATGAAGCCTTGAGATTCTTGGCACAGGCCCTAGCTATGTTAATGAACCGTTTACCTCACAATCAAAATATGAACTTGAGGGCCCATGATCAGTCTAGTGGTGATCAAGATCCACCGGAGGGTAGTGGTTGTGGTTGCATTAACATGGTATGTGCTGTGAAAGTTGTGACCCATGCGAAAGACTATGGTTCGTCACAACCCATCCTAGGAAAGGAGCATGATCCACCAAGGTCTCCTTTGCATATTGAGAAACCTGTGGATAAGCTTGAAGCTACACCTTGCATTCCTAACGGAGTCCTTAAGCGTTCAGCACACAATCCTAATGCCCAAGATGCCCAAAACTATTCAGTTTTCCAGGATTTGGGCCACACTCCTTGTGCAATGTCTCCACTGGAAGTGCTTCAGAGTTGTCCTTTGCAAAGGAAGGATTTTCTTTCTGCCCTTGGTGTGAATGATGATAATTCTTCCTCCATGATTAAATTTGAAACCGCAAGACTTCATCCTTACTTGCCTTACTATGTGTCTCTTTTGATTCACGTAGAATGTCTTAACATGATCATCAAGCACACTGTGATTGATGAAGGTGCTATTGCTTCTATGATCTCTTTATCTTGTTGGAAGGGTTTAGGTTTCCCAAAGCTGTCTAAATCAGAGACCATGTTAACTGTGTTCGATGGGATATAGTTTAGGGCATATGGGATCCTTCCTTCCCTTAAGGTTCGTTTGGGAGGGAAGACCATTGCGATAGAGGTCGAGGTGGTTGATGTGCCCCTTGACTACAATCTCTTGCTGGGTAGGAATTGGATGTATAGTATGCAAGCCGTAGCTTCTTCCTTGTTTCACATTGTATTCTTTCCATTTAATGGGAAGATAGTCATGATTGATCAAACATCATTCAAGAATACGTCTGTTACCACATCTTCAGGAGCTTCGATCCCGATCGTTGAACACTCTCAGCCGACAACTGGAAGTGTGGGTGTAGGCATGTATCCGTCCCTCATGAGAATTTTTAGTTGTCCTGCACCGATCCTTATGATAGGGTCTAGTTTTGATGAGGCTTCGACATCTATGAGATCAGTGTCTTTTCACACGAGTCACATGGAAGATCCTTGGATTCTTCCTACACCGAGTACTCTGAGTGATTCCATCGTGACAGAAGTGCCATTTCCTGCAACTATGGTAGCTTATCAAGCTAATCTTGAGTGTGTTGGAGAGCCCAGTCCTTTCTCTTCATGGATGGAGGAGGAGGACCCTTATGTGCTTCTTGCATGAGCAGTATAGTCTTCTCACGTGCACGATTTCCTTGATAGTGTTTTCCCTTCAGATGAAGCGATTATTAAGGCCATTTTGGGAGTTGAGCCACCATGGGAAGAACTCCATCATAGATATTACTTCCTTCCCGAGCTTGACCTCTTGGAGAATGAAGACTTTAGGGAGGTTCTTAGTGAGAGAATTGGTAGTCCTATGGCTCCATTAAGCTCTCCTGGTCCGATGGCTGATGGAAACATGGCAAACATATCTCCAACGATTCCTATCAATATCTCTTGCGATCCTGGATGGATAGAGAATGTCTATATTGGGGCAGAATGTTTCCATGCTAAGATTCAAGAATACACCGAGCTTTTTAAAGAATTTGATGATATCTTTGCTTGGTCTTACGATGAAATTCCAAGTATCGACCCTCGTATTCTTCAACACGAGATTAAGACTTATCCTAATGCTAAGCCTATTCGGCAACACTTACTTGCAGTGAATCCTAGGAAAGCACCCGCGATTAAGGTAGAGATAGAGAAACTGTTGAAAGATGGTTTTATCTATCCCATTCCCTTGACAGAGTGGGTTTCAAACCCCGTTTCGGTTGATAAGAAGCAAGGAGCGATCCACATATGTACTGATTTCCATGATTTGAATTGTGCCTATCCTAAGGACAATTTCCCCACACCATTTATTGATCAGATTTTGGATGAGTGTGCGGGTAGCGAGGTTTTTTCCTTCATGGACGGCTTTTCTGGATATAATCAGATACAAATTAAACCTAAGGACCAACACAAGACTAAATTTATTTGTCCTTAGGGAACTTTTGCATATCGAAAAATGCCTTTTGGCCTTAAGAATGTTGGAGCTACTTTTTAGCGAGCCATGACCTTGATCTTCCATGATCTCAAATCGATTATCGAACTATTTTTGGATGACCTTGCTGCTCATTCTCGTATGAGAATGCGTCATTCCTATCATTTGAGATTGGTATTCGAAAGATGCCACCATTATTTGCTCAGGTAAAATCCTCACAAGTGCATCTTTTGTGTGAAGTCAGGTTGCTTGTTAGGATTCATCGTGTCTAAATAGGGTATAAGAGTCGACCCTTTGAAGGTAGAGGCAATACTTCAGTTGTCTCCCCCCAAAAATATTTGTCATCTTCAATGTTTGCAAGGCATGGCAAACTTTTTACGGAGATTCGTTGTCAATTTTGCCAATTTGACTAGAGGCTTCCTGCGTATTTTGAATAAGGACACCACCTTTTGTTGGGATGAATGAGCCTAGGTTTCCTTTCATGCACTCAAGCGAGCCCTAGCATCGCCCATGGTGATTAGTCCCCCAGATTATAGATGTGATTTCCTAATTTATGTGGCCGCATCCATGGAGACGATTGGTATGGTTTTGGTTCAAGAGGATGAGGAGCTCTAAGAGCATGTCATATATTATTTGAGTTGGAATCTTATTGATGTGGAGATTTGTTATTCTCATGTAGAGAAGCTTGCTTTAGCTACCGTACATGCGGTTCAATGGTTGAGACATTATATTCTCCTTTGCTAGACCTTGGTTGTAGCCCATGTCAATCTGTTTCAATTCATCCTCACTCGAAGGATGATTGGGGGAAAATATAATAAATAGATTGTTATCCTACAAGAGTTCAATCTCGAGTTTGTTTTGGCAAAGTCAAAGAAATCGTTAATTTTTGTAGAGCTTATATCGGATTTCCCAAGCGAGGCCGAGGAGTTGGTTTGTGAAGATACGTTTGTTGATGAACACATATTCTTAATCTCAACTTTACACCCATGTTATGGGGATTTATATATTTACAAACATTGAAGATCCCTACTCACCTCTCACAGGATGAACGATGACGATTACGTCACGTGTCTAAGAATTACCTCATAGTAAATAAAACTTTGTACCGTCGTGGGGTAGATTCCATTTTATGATGTTGTTTAACGCATGAGGAGGATGAGGTAGTGCTGATTGATTGCCATGGAGGGGCGTGTGGTGTTCATTTATGTGGCCTTTCTACAGCCCAAAAAATCTTAAGAGCGGGTTATTTCTGGCCATCAATCTTTAAGGATTGTGTTGATGTGGTCAAGAGGTGCCACCCTTGCCAGGTGTTTGCACGTAATATGCGCTTGAAACTAGCCCTGTTACATCCCATCATCACCGCCGGTCCATTCACTAAGTGGGGCTTGACTTTATGGATTTCAACCCAGCTTCAGCTGGGGGGCATCATCATATCATAGTGGTTGTTGATTACTTCACGAAATGGGTTGAGTCTATGCCTACAGTTAAATCCGATGGTGAGACAACCATGCATTTCGTATTAAACCATATTATTACTTGGTTCGGGATTTCGAAAGAGCTTGTCACTAGCCATGGCTCGCACTTTCAGAATCATATGATGGAAGAGTTGGCATCAAAGTTAGGGTACATGCAAGAGCATTCCTCCTCTTACTACCCTCAAGCGAATGGACAGGTAGAAGCAGCGAATAAATCAATCAAATCCATCCTCCAACGAACCATCGCACAAAGAAAGAATAATTGGCACATCATGTTATATCCTGCTTTGTGGGCGTATAGAACCATTGTTAAGAATGCCATGGGTTTTTCTCCATATCAATAAGTACATGGAGTGGAGTCGGTATTGTCGGTTGAATGCAAGATTCGTTCATTGAAACTAACCACATAACTCTTACTGGACACTTCCCCATTAGAGGAGCATTTGGTCCACCTTGAGCAACTTGATGAGCAGTGTCAAGATGCCTTGGTGGCTCTAGAAGTAAATAAGCGTCACATAAATGTCTAGTATGATAAGTTTGTCCATCCAAGGAGGTTTAGTGAGGGAGACTTCGTCCTTTTGTGGGATCAATCGAAAGAACCCTTGGGGACAGGAAAGTTTAACCCCATGCGGCGGGGTCCTTACGTCATCAAATGTCTGTTAGAGAAGGGCGCTTATGAGATAGTGGATTATGAGGGAATGGCCTTGGTGAAGCCTAGAAATGGGTTCTATCTCAAGAAGTACTATGCATGATTTTCAGCCAAGGCTAATTATTGTATATTATTGTACAGTTTTTCATAGTTAGGTCTTTTTCTTATAGTGATCGGGTTTGTGATTGGTTTCTGTTGCTTTTGGCAGATTTCAATGGAATCTTCCACCTACATAGGATTCACGAATGGTGCGAGCCATCACACTCAACACTCATCCTCTGTTGCTTGGGTGATTTATACTCCTATGGGTCAGGTACTGTCTTCAGGAGGCGTATGTTTACGACCATCTTCAAACAATGTTGCTGAATATAGTGTCGTTATTGAGCTTCTACGGGATGCCATTTTACATGGTGTTCTCTCTCTTGAGGTACATCTTGATTCAGAGTTAGTAGTGTCATAGCTTAATTGTTTGTACCTTGTTAGAGATCCGACGTTGTTAAGAAGATTCTTACGTGTGAGATTATTAGAATGACAATTTGACAATATAACATACATACATATTCCAAGAATTAATAATCAAGTTGCTTACTCATATGCTAGCTACGTGTTAGATTGGCATTTGTTTCGTACACAATAAATTCATCACAAACACAAATTTTTACACATGTAAATAAATAAACCGATCACCATAAAATTTTATATAACATCCAAAATGTGGTAATACATAGTGTCATGATACAAAAATGGGGATCTTGAGCCACCAAAATATAATACACAATAATACAAAATGTATAACTCCCAGTTATCTAAGCCTATGGAGGATGAGGGGGTTTGTGATCATGGAAGGTCACTACGACTCTAGATAGCCATTAGAATAGTCGCACCCATGCTCATGGTACACCCACCACCTAGTGCTGCATAGCCTCGGGAAAGTCCTCAACTTGCGCCATGGGAACTCTGTGTGTCAGCCTCACAAAGTTGGTATGAATTCTATCAAGAATCTGCTCTGCATCCACAACTATGATATCATCTCCTCTTCCCCTCCATCGATGACTAGGGAAGCCTTCAAGCCCCGTGGTCCCATATCTACATGCATATGGTAGATGTCACTATTTATTGTCACCCAAAAACATGTCTTTTGATTCCTTATAATCAAAAAACACAAAAAAATTAAATAACTCAAAAATTTAAAGAGAGGGTCGAGGTTCGTTACCTATGTCACCGTATGCCGATCCTAGTGGTAGTGGCATGTCCGGGTCCCCCTAGAAATCTATCCCCACATAGGGGTAGTCATCAATGGAAACTATCTGTCATCATGACCACAGAAAGAACTTAGCTAGATAGGGGTTGGACACCCTACCTCCCCCCAGTCTGCAAATCGCATCCACCCAACGTCGTTGGGCCTGATCTTGAACCCCATGTAGAGGAACGTCAACTCTGGGGCTCAATCCTGGAACACGCTCGAAGAAAAATGTGCTCAGTATGTTGCTGAAACTGAAGTTTCGCACTCTACCCATCTTACACTCACTAAGCTGATGTTTCATGTTGCTCAGTAATGTAGTGCTCCAGTCATATACCATGGGTCTCATGCACTCCACTGCATAGAACATCACAGGCCCAGTGTTAGTAGGATGGCCTTTAGTCCCAACACCTGTATAGAGTTGGTTAGGATTTGACTCCGCACCTTCTATGTGTCTGGATAGTAGTACACCGCAATGTACTCATCTATAGTCAGGCCACCTCTGGGCCCGCAAGAATGTAGGTTTACTACTTCCCCCCATCGGGAAAGTCCAGTAGTAAAGTATATGTCCTTCACCTCTATGGTGAGGGACATCCCATCTATCTGGAATGACTCAGAGTTTGGATCCTAGTAATCCACCAGCATCCACAATAGTCTTGGTTTGGCCCTCAAGCCACCAAGACACCAAAATTTGTACATCCCACGTGCACATAATGCTTGTTGAGCCATTAGATCAGCCCTTACTACCTCCTCTACATCACCATGCTCACATTCTCTCCATTCTAAGACCATCCTGCACAAAAAATTGCAATTTTTCCCATTAGAATACTTAAAAAACCTCATGCACGGCCGCATACGCGCCTGTTTTCCAAACATCCATGTATGTACATGAATGTGAGGGCATTTTCCACGTATATCCAGCCCTATACGCAGAAAAACCCTCAATTTCCACGTGGGCTACAACGCCTTTTTTGGATTAGCCTAGAAATCCTAAATGACCATGGAATTTGATAAAAATTGCATTGAAATGGAAGAGAAGAGCATGGGTAAGTACCTAGAAGAAACGGTAGTGGATTCCACCGGCTGGATCTCCTGGAATTCAGTGTTGAAAATATGAGCTCAATTGGGTAAAAATTTCAAATTTTTTATAATGTTTTGAATTTTTTACTATTTATAGAAATTTTTCATTGTGGACCGTTTTTTACCTAATTTATGATGTAGGAGTCCTTTTTGAGTGCCATTTCAGCTGTTGGATTGACCCGTTCGTGCCAATATCAGGTATCATGTCTAAACTGGCATATAGGTTAGGTTTCGTCACCATTTTCATTTTTGCATGACCTTATGACCGTTTCACCATAGCCTTAGGTACGAACCCACTCTATTATGTCACAGAACCTTCTTGCTATTTTAGAAGTGGCATGATATGAGTGGTAGAGCTTGACCTTACATGGGTGCCCTAGTTAGCACCTTATTTTCATTTGGTACCCATCCTGACGTTTTGTTCCTTAGGGTGTGGGAGTCTGTTGTATACTATTGCCATGACATTTCGCAAGAGCCTCATACTCCTCTTGAGCTTTTGCTATATTGTTTCCCTCAGGACTCCCTTATGTCAAGTTGTAATTGCATTATCATGAGTTTTGCCTGCCTTATTGAGCTTTATGCCAGCTTCCCTGACATTGTGTTTCATCCATATATCCCAAGCTTCTCTCATGTCTATCCATGTAGAGCCATTTTATATATCCTTTGTAGCTTGATTTCCTTTTTACTGGGAGGGGATTTTCCCCCAAGTGTCGCTATCCTACACATGTATCATTGCATTGAGCATAGGTATGTTCCACTGCTTGGAACTAGTTTGTTTGCACCTATGGCACTCGTCTCATCCTAGTTTGTAACTATAAAGTAGTTTTACTCTTTTTCAAGCTTTTTAAATATTTGAAAAAGTCCAAAAAAATCAAAAAATCAAAAATCCACACAAGGAAAGATGTTATCTTTGGCAGCTGTCGAGTCGTGTCGCCTTCAAACAGAGCACTGTATATCACATCCATTGGTTGGGTTTGTAGTTCAGTCGCCATTCACCATTATACTCTTGTTCGAAGGAAGTTGAAACTTAATTTAGCCATTCCTCAGTTATCTTGACTTTGCATTTCCTCCATTCCCAGTATAGTTACTGGTTCGTGTACCTTATGATCGAGTCCTTCCACACTATACATCTTTGCTGAGTACCTCATGTTGGATGATGGGGGATGCCTTAATTCCCTCCTTCCAGCGGATTTCATCCCATCGACTTCAAATCATTTATTCTGGGATTGGAATCTAGAGTCATTTTTTAGTGCCTTCAGACTTGCAGTCATCAATGGCAGGTTCTCTCGCCATTGATAGTCTTTGGGAATACATCAATGTCCCCTGATTGATGGATCCTCTCAAGTGTTCGACCTCAACACATTTATTCACACTTGTTAGTTTGCACACTAGTACCTTGATTCCCATTTTCGTTATCGGTGGGTGATATCTCATCTATTAATGGTATACATCAATGATCGGTAATCATATGATGGACTACTATGTTTGACCTTGACACCTCTATTCACATGGTAGGACATGTACTCGTAGCAGTTTGTGTAGAAGACCTTCCAAATTGGTGGCATCTCTTATATGCTACCTCCTTGATCATGCCAGTGTTCATGAGATTTCAGCTCTCGTGACTTGATTCCAGTATATGTCAGACATTTCCAGCCATTATGGAGATCTTCATCCATTATATATATTCAGCCATCATGGAGATCATGGTCCTTTGTATATCTTCATCATGGATATTTTGATCTATGTATATTGTACTTGGCGATGGCCACTTATGTGATATCTTGTATCATGCCTATTCATGGCCATTGTACTCTTATGTATCTGGGACTGATGTATGTATGTGTAGTTATGTGCAGATTTGTATCATTGTACTATGCTGATTGGGTGGTCGGTCTTCCATTTGGGATCCTTCATCACTCCACTTCTGGGATGGAATTATAATGTATTTCAGCCATCGTATGACCCCTCTGACCTCACACATTAAGGGGCATCTGTTATAGCTGATTTTACCAGTCCAGGTGAATCACACTTGTATGGCCTTCCCCTATCCCTCTGCAGACTCCTTAGACCCCTTGCACCATTTTTTGTCCTTTGATGTTTCCTTGACCATCCCTAAAAACATGCGAAAATTAATACACGTGACTTTTAAACCTATAATCGCGTATATACATGGGTTTGACCCCTAAAACCGTGTACATCGGGATGTGTGCATAATCCAAATCCTTTTGTAGTTTTCCTTGACATGGATCCAACTCACTTGACTCTTCCCCTTCTTTATGCCTTGAGATCGCTCGGATTCGACCTTTCATTACCCCTTTTAAAATCTATATAAGGAACTCTTTGGTACATTGAAGGCATAAGAGAGAATTGAGAGCAAAGAAACTATAGTCCATTGTTGCTGGAACTTGTGCTTGAGTCTGCATCCCTTTGTCCCTTAGAGCACTTTTGTGTTCTTCCCAACATTTCCTTTTGCTTGTGAGCTTGCTATTGAGAGATGGAGGATTGAGGTGGTGGAGGCCCAAGTGGGGGATTCAGTTTCTCTGATTCACAGACGTGCCGACAGAGGTTGTATCCATTGTAATCTCTGATTTTATATTAATAGAAATATCTTTTCCTATCCAATAATGTATGTTTGAATGAATATTTTATCCATGGATGATTTCAAATGCTTTTACATTGTTGATTATATATGCTAGAATAGAACTAACACCAATATATATAGTATGCTTCTCTTGTTTACATGTTGTTGAGGAAGTGATTTATCAATTTAAGTTGAAGTTGGAAAGCTCAACGGGGATCTACTTCAACCATCCAGAATAAGGTACGAGGTCTGATCCTTTAGTGTTAGATATTTTATTTCTATTGCATATTGTAAAGGATTGATTTCTGGAGTCAAGTTATCTATTGTGGTACCCCAAGCCATAGGAATTTCTCTCCGTAACACTAATTGAGGCCTACTGTCATTGATTGCACTTGTATGCATCAGTTTAGGATACTGATAGATAAATCCCTACAATTTAGGATCCAATGGGAGTGCCGATACCAACCAAGGTCAGTTGAGTTGAGTTGGCGACTAGTCAAGCCTGGTTAGGAGTCAATTACATTCAATTCTAGTCCTCTACATTCAGTTAGTGCTAGGTTTGCATGAATGCATGTAGGAGAGGCACATTCCTCACCTGCCATAGTCAGTTAGTCTTATTTAATAATAAATTAGAGACTTGAGTTGTGATTTAGAACTTCGATAATGATTTAGATAAGGTCAGTTAACCATTCAGTCCTCCGATAATGATTTAGACAAGGTTAGTTAACTAGTCGGTCAAGTAGAGTGCAATCAATTAAAATTTCCTCACATGGATTCAAATTGCTTGTGGCTATTTATAAATTATACTTTATTTTAATTATTATATAATTAATTTTTATTAATGAAAGCATTCACATTTGCAAGCCATGTTTTCATTGTTTCATTCTTCAATTACTCAGTAAATTGTGTGATCTATTTTTTCAGTTGTGTGTTGATCCATAGATATTTGTGCTCAATTTAATATGCATTAGAGGAAATTTCAACTCAAAATGGGCCTCTTAAAAAAAATAATAAAATAATAGTTAAAATAATAAAATAATATTTATTAATTTTGTAGGAAGAAAAGAAAAAAGTATTTTTTTTGTTCGTATTTTCGACATATCTCCCTGTGATTTTACTCAAATTTCAATCAGGAGAGCTTGTTGGATGCGAAATTAAATTATGCATCCAACAAGTACCCACTCAGCATACTTTTGAGGGACCTCGCTACCCCAAAACAAAGAAATACCTGAAAAAATTTGATGATGATGTCATCATCACATTTTTTCAGGTATTTATTATTTTTAGGGTAGAAGGGTCCATCAAAAGTGTGCTGAGTGGGTACTCGTTGGATGCAGAATTTAATTTCACATATAGGGAGCTCTCCCAATTGAAATTTTTGTAATAAAATAGGGCAATATGTCGAAAATACGAACAAAAAAAAATAGTTTTTTATGATACCTATCCCGAAATTTCTATTAAAAAATTGTTTAAGACCTATACGGTATTTCAAATTTAAAGAAATTTAATTGGCTAACAAATGATGACATGGAATTTGAATTATGGTTAAAATTCCCATTTTGAGTTGAAATTTCCTCTAATGGTATCAGAGCATTAGTAGGACAAGGCACTCCTCCTACTATAGATCCATACTTGGATCATTTTTTTTTGAGCAAAATTGCTCCTTCCAGTACTGCACCAAAATTGGATAATTTACGACTTAATATCCCAAGTTAAGGAATTGTTGATCAAGATTTCTTGATCAACTATGCTGGGTGTGAAGGAAATTACAAAAGTGCAGACTTTCGACCTTATTTTGTCGGTTTGATTGTGTGATTTACAGGTTTATCATTCCTCTTCACTGCATTCGCTACATGGAGCTTAGTCTCCTTCACATCATTTGCTATAGTAACTCAGTCTTCTCCATTGCATTCTATATGGCACCTTCAATGGAGCTCCTCACCCCTTTCAAATATCACCAGTGGAAGGAGGACATGGAGATGCAGCTACACTCCAAAATACTCTTCAGACTCACAATGGAGGTAGAGAAAGAGCCAATTCATTATGTTGACAAAGAAATGTATTGGAACAGGCTTGATGAAGCCTACGTATGCTTGTGCCTCTCAATCTCTCAAGGTATTCTCTTCCATATCAATGGATTGAAGACTCCCAAGGAGGTTTCAGATACACTTGTCTCCATGTTTGAAAAGGATAATGATCTCAGGGTCTATCAGCTGGAGAATGAGTTGATCTCTCTCCATCGAGCTAATTTCGAAACACTCAATGAATTCTTCACAAAATTCAAGAATCTAGTGTTCCAATTGAAGTTGTGCAAGGTAGAGAAGGAGGATGATCAATTCATCCTTTCCATTATCTCCAAGCTTGGTGCAGACTATTCAGTCTTTGTATCAACATTTCATTCTCTGAAGCTCTCTACTACAAACTGGAAGATAGGCCCACTCTTAACTCTTTCATTGAATCTCTCACTTAGGAGCATGACAAATTGATCCAAATGGGGATCATTCGATCTTCCAGAGATCAAGAACATGTTGCAGGAGGACCTAATGTAGTGAATGACAAAGGAAATCAAAAGGATGATTCTCTTGTAGAGAAAGAGTAGTCAAAAGAGCCTTCAGTTTCGAAGAGAAGTAAGAAGAATGAAAAAATAAAGACACTCTGTTCTTACTATGGAAGGGGATTTCATCCAAAAAGCACATGTATGAGAAGAACAATAGATGAGATGGATCTTTTTCTGAAGAAGTATAACATTACTATACCTACTAGTCCATGGAAGGATGACCAAAAGGAAGAAACTGAATAATATGAAGAGACAAGCCATGCATTGAAGGCTAGTTGATCCATAGCACATGCCTTCCTCATTGATTCTGGAGCTTCCAATCATATGGTTGCATACAAAGAATCATTCTCTTCCTTGCAATATTTTGATGGTCCTAGTATTCAAATGGGAAATAGCAGTAAAGTTCAAGCCAAAGCGAAGGGCTCTATCAATCTTGAACATGGAAAGTTCAAATATGTGCTTTATGTTCCCTCCCTAGATGCAAACCTATTATTTGTATATGAGATGACTCATACTGGCTCTCCACAGTGATTCATATTTGGTCCCAACTCATTGGATATCACATATATCTCT
Source organism: Pseudotsuga menziesii (assembly GCA_001517045.1). Taxonomy (NCBI): domain Eukaryota; kingdom Viridiplantae; phylum Streptophyta; class Pinopsida; order Pinales; family Pinaceae; genus Pseudotsuga; species Pseudotsuga menziesii. The sequence continues at coordinate 34,225 of LPNX011066992.1, read as the reverse complement.
ATTGGGAACATCATAATCAAGTGTGCTGCAAATCATGCCTCCAAGGCATATGAGTTCTCACACTTCATGCCATTTTCAGAACCAGTGCACTTTCAACATCCAATTGCAAGGGAAGGTAAAAACATTTCATCTACATCTTTTACAGTTTACACTAGTATTGCAGATCCAGGTGTTCAGTTTATGAGATTGAGATTCAGGGTGATTCAGATCTAGAACCAATCCATCCTTCCAAATTGGAATGTAGGAAGATGATTGGAAATCCATCTAACACTCAGAAGGGAAAGACCCTTGCACTATGTCATGCAATATTACCTCCTTCAGAGAGATGCAATAGACTCCCTGTAAGATGCTACATGGCAAGGTCTCAATCTCACTATATTGAGAAGAATAGAGCTGATCATACACCTCTTCATCCAGTAATAGACAAAGGTACATTCCTCCTTCCTTCCACCATCATTTTGGGAGAAGATGGAGAAGAATACATGCCAGGCCCCAAGATACCTATGCCTAGAACATCATGCATGTTGCTTCGCTGCATCATAGAGATTGCAGCAATACATTTTAATGTTTTTCAAACTTGAATCATGATCCTATCTACTTAGTTAGAGGGGGGGATTTTTCCCATGTGGTTTTTTCCTCATCTCCTTATATTGAGAAGTTACTTTAATTTACTTGATGTAATGGGTGAACCATGATCTTAGTTATCAAGCCCCATAGATTGTCCAAGTTAGCATTTGAGGGGGTGTTAGGATTATTAATAATCCCTTGTCCAATTTGGTCATATGCCTAAATCGTAAGTCATGTCTAAATCTGGAGTCTATCCAGTCTTTTTTTAGTCACTAGCACCAATGCGTCTAGTTGGCCTAATTGGGGTACATGTTCCATTTACTAAAGTGTGGGAAACACTAATTGACGCCTATTGCCACTAATTTCACTTGCATGCATCAGTTTAGGAGCCTCCTAGATCAATCCCTACAATTTAGGATCCAATGGGAGTGCCGATAGTAACTAAGGTTAGTTGAGTTGAGTTGGTAACTAGTCAAGCCTAGTTAGGAGTTAGTTACATTCAGTTCTAGTCCTCTACATTCAGTTAGGGATAGGTTTGCATGGCTACATGTAGGAGAGGTGCATTCCTCACCTACCATAGTCAGTTATGCTTAGTTAACACTGAATTAGATACTTGAGTTGTGATTTAGAATTCCAATGAACTCCGATAATCATTTAGACAAGGTCAGTTAACCATTCAATCCTCCAATAATGATTTAGAAAAGGTCAATTAACCAAGTCATGTAGAGTCTAATTAATTTGAGTTTCCTGACATGGATTTGAATTGCTTGTGGCTATTTAGCCATTGTACTTCATTGTAATTATTATCTAATTACTTTTGATTAATGAAAGAATTCACAATTGCAAGCCATTTTTGCACTATTTCATTCTTCAATTATGAAGTAAATTGTGTGATCTATTTTGTGAGTTGTGTGTTGATCCATAGATCTATGTGTTCAATTTAATAGTTACATAGTCTACATAGAAATTAATGACTATGTGATTAAAGACATACGTCTAATCAACTAGCTGATAGCAAAAGCACCAATGAAAAGAAATCACTTGTTTCCATTAAGGTTTGTTCCCGAAATGAAAGGAAAGACAAATACAAGAGTTGCATTCGAGGAAAAACACAAAGAAGCAGAAATGCATAGCAATAAGAAATAAAATGATAGCGTTGAAATTCAAGCAGCGTTTCAAGAAGAATTTTAGGATGGTTCATGGTTTTGGCATTTTATATTTGGAGATGTGAACTTTGGTGGGATAAATCTACTACACACGAAGAATATCGTGAAAGGATTTCCATCGATCGACAAACCAGAGAGAGTTTGTGAAGGATGCATTTTTGGAAAGCGACATAGAGAGTATTTTTCAGTTGGAAAGTCATATAGAGCATGTACACCACTTGAGATTCTGCACTCTGATATTTGTGGTCCAATGTAGACATCATCCATTAGTGGCTACAACTATTTTCTTACTTTTATTGTTGACTATTCAAGAAAAACATGGGTATATTTTCTAAAACTTAAATCTGATGCATTTAGTTGTTTTCGATAGTTCAAGGCACTTGTACAGAACCATAGTGGACACCACATCAAAATATTAAGCACAAACACAGGTTGTGAATATGTATCAAATGAATTTCTAATTTTTTTGCAATACCTGTGGCATAAAAATAAATTCACTGTATGCTATACACCTTAGCATAATGGTGTTGCTAACAGAAAGAATAGAACCATTATGGAGAAGCCGCACATCATGATGGTATCCAATCATTTTCCAAGTGAATATTGGGTTGAAGAAGTCACAACTATTGTATATATCATGAATCGGTGTCGAACAAAGAGTATGAAGAACAAAGTTCCTCAAGAAGCATGGATATGTATGAATCACAGTGTTTCTCATTTAAATTTTTTGGTTGTGCTGTAGATTCTCATGTTTCAGATGAGCTAAGAAAGAAATTAGATAAAACAGGACATAAATGTATTTTTTGTTGGTTATTATGGAGACACAAAAGCATACAAGTTGTATGATCCTGTCGCAATGAAAGTGATCATCAGTCTTGATGTTCAATTTCTTGAAAATGAATCATGGGAGAGAACCGTTGAAAAAATTGTCAATATTGTGTCGAATGTCGACCATCATGACATGTTGGAGGAAGTGGTTGAAACCCCACATGTAAATCGAAATGTCACAACACTGTCGACTCCCACGACACTGTGACATGGTTCAGCACAAGGAACATTGACACAAGTCTCAGATGGAGCTACGCTAACAAGTACACTAAGAGGACATCAAACTCCATCATGTAGTTTGTCGAGATCAATATTGATAGATCTAGTGAAGACACGAGGTCTATGTGAAGTATATGAAGGTGGTACACCAAATTCATTCTCTCTCTTTGCATTATTTTCTCAAGTAGACGATCCTCTAACTTTTGAAGAAGTTGTTGAAGAACCAGTATGGGCACAAGACATGGATCAATACATATAACACATTTAGAAGAATCAAACATGGGAGTTGGTAGATATACCAAAAGATAAAGATGTAATCAACGTCAAATGGATTTACAAAACAAAGAAAGATTCTTATGGGAATGTGCAGACGCACAAGGAAAGAATGGTCGCAAGAGGGTTAACACAACAACATGACATAGAATTCAATGAAACATTTGCACATATCATACACATGGATACAGTCAAAATGGTTCTGGCCATTGATGCACAAAACAAATGGCATGTTTGTCAAATGGATGTTAAATCGATATTTTTGAATGGCTATCTAGAGGAAGAAGTGTATATGGAACAGACACATGGCTATGAAGTTCCAAGTTAAGAGCATAGAGTGTACAGGATGAAAAATGCACTATGTAGTTTGAAGCAAGATTGTATAGCTGTGTACATTTGCATTGATTCCTATCTCACCGAAAATGAATTTCACATAAGTGAAAGTGAACCGACGTTGTACACCAAAGTTAATGAGAAAGGTAATATGTTAATTGTATACATTTATGTATATTATTTAATATTTACTTGTGACTTTATAATAAAGGATTTTAGAATAGTCATGGAAAGTGAATTTGAAATGATTGATTTGGGGCTTATCAATTTTTTTCTAGGAATTGAACTCCAATAGTTTGAAAGTTGTATTTTTATATCACAATCAAAGTATGCAAGTGCAATTTTGAAAAGATTCAACATGTCTATTTGTAAGACAACCCCAACACCAGTAATAACATGTTTAAAATTGAGCAAGTATGATGATGGATCAATTGTAGATCCTACATTGTTTAAAAGGATTGCTGGAATCCTTATGTATTTAACCACGACAAGATGAGAAATCATGTATGGAGTAAGTTTGATCTCAAGATTCATGAAGTCACCAAAATACTCTCATTGGAAAGCAGGAAAAAGAATTTCAAGGAATGTAAGTTGCACAAAGGACCTTGGCATAATTTATTGAACCAATTTTTTTTTAAAGTCATTGGATACATTGGAAGTGATAATGGAGGCAGAACAGATGACAAAAAAACCACATTTGGGTATGCTTTTAATTTTGGTACTGGTGTTATGTCACGGGATTCAAAGAAACAACACATTGTAACTATGTATTCAACATAAGCAGAGTATGTTGCATCTACAAGCATTGCATGTCAATCCATTTGGATGTGGAGAATTTTGAAAGACCTGTCATAGAATCAATAAGAACCAAGAACCATTTTTTGTGACAACATTTCAGTCATTGCATTATGTAGGAATCATGTGTTTCACAAGAGAACCAACCATGTCAACACAATATTTCATTTCATAATAAGGTTGATGAACAACAAAGAAATTTTTTTAGAATTTTGCAGGTGTGGAGATCAACTTGGAGACATCATTATAAAATAATTAGCAAGGGATACATTCCAGTATTTGTGAAGTTATATTGGAATGAAAAGTTCTGCACAATGAACTCTTTCATGCACACAACAAGATTAAACCTCTAAACAATTGTTTAATATTTTTTATTGATATCCTCATTTGCTCATAATTAAGGGGGAGTGTTGGAAATATTAATTACTCGCTAATTTGTATGATAACTTAGCTGGCTTGGCCATAGTCTGTATCAGTTAATTTTCTATCACACAGTCAGCCAAGATGAAGAGTTCATGTCTCTCATATATAAACAAGTCAAATTAAATTTCTGAAGCTAAGATTTTAGGTTGATACTTGTTATAGTATTTAATGTTAAGTTAGTGGATTCACAGAGAAGCAAATTTTAGTTTTCCTATATATAGAAGAATAATATTGTAAATCAGAGAGAGAGAGTTTTGATAGAATAGAGTCACATCTCAAGCTTATGTGTGTTTTAAAGTGTAGAGAGCCGAAGCATTCTAAAAGGTGAAACATCCTTGTAAATTTCCATGTTTGTATTTACAGAAAATAGTTCTCTCTTATGTCTTGACAAGTTTTGTAAATCTATTGTTATGATTAAATGCATGTTTTATTTAGTGAAACATTCTCTTCAGAATTACTTGAGTAAATATTGTTTACATTTACAGGTTAAGTGAAAGAAACATATAATCCATAAACATTTCACAAAGTAAAAGTTAGTTTTTATTATATAATTTTTCAAATATTGTTGTGTCATGTTTTACTCCGAATTACTAGTCACTCAAAAGTGATTTTCATTTTATGAAGTCTTTAGACTAAAAAATAGGTTAAGTCGAGTAAGTTAGTCGGATTCAAGACTCAGCCGAAGAAAAAATTTGTCAAGTAAACCAATCGAAGTCAAGTGAACTTGTTGAAGGTCGAAGTAAAATATCTTGAGTAAGTAAGTCAAGGTAAAACCAACAAGTAAGTATTGTTGAGGTAAAAAGATGTCGGGTCTAAAGTCCAACCAAAAGTAGTCTATTAAAAAAAAGAACTTGTCAAAATATTTTTGCCAAGTTTAAGTTGTTGACTTATCTAGTCAGTGTTAGACAAGTTTTACGTGATGAATGAAAAATATTAAAAATTGACAAAAAAATTAAATTTTATAACTAAGCGGTAACTCAAGCTTTGCCATCTCAATCTTAGTCTCCCAATATTATCCTATTTCACATAGAACAACAAACACTTGTGTTAAAGAGTATTCGCATATGAAAAACACTTTCATAAATTAAGTTGGATGTTAAATTTAAATCATCTATAATATTTTTATGATAAATAAATTTTATGATGCCACGTTGCCGAGTACATGGATTTGAAGAATATATTCATGCTTTTGTTGGAATAATTATTTCTCTCAATCTCATATCAGAGAAATCGATTCAAGTTGGTGCAGTTAATAATTTGTAGTAGCAGGGCTCATGTTGGATTAGTCTGTTTAAGCTCACTTTAGGTGGTGAGGTGACTTATACCAGCATTAAATAAGTTTGTGCAGTAAAGGTTAATCACCACATGTTTCAATCTTGTTTACATTCTAGTATTCACCTATTGTATTAATTTCCACCTGATGGAGTCCACATGGAAAGTCTTTACATGACCAAATCTGTAGATATTTGGAGTTGTTGAAATCCAAAACCCGATAATTATATCAGAAATTTCAATATCAAAAACCTCGATTTTCCAAGAACCGAAGATTTGAAACGATGACAAGTGGAAACAATTGAGCTTGTATTGAGAGAGTTATATTGAAGGTGTTAACAAGGGTGCTTAGGAGAAGTTTCGATGGAGAATATTTGGAAAAGTGTCGAACCTGATGTATTGGAGTTTCATGATGATTTCATCTGGATGAATCATGAGAACATTGCAAAGGAATCCCTGAAGAGGCAATGGCGATACATCGAAGTTGATGTATCAAAATTCATAATTCTTTAGAAATCTCATTAGAAGGAGTTCCTATAAGTAATAGGTGATAGTACATGAGAGTGTTGGCATTAGAGGTGTTGTTTCAAAAAGTTCAGTGAAAGAACATATGGAGAATGATAGCAAGAGAAGTCAGGCAATACATCAAAGTAATGTGTTTTTGTGATCAACCTGAGAGAGCATAGAAGAAGGCAAATAAAGGAGTTCCTATAAAGAAGAACTGAAGTAGTATATTTGATGGCATAAAGAAGGTGCAAGTTTAAAGTGCTGATAGAGAATGAAATGTCAATAAGCGATATACCTCCTTAGTAACCAATGGATCTAAGTACAGAACCAACAAGTGTTATGTCTTAAAAAAAAACTTATCTTAAGAATTTTTGTAAGTTGCTGTAAAGCCCTATCTTCCCATAGAACCACAAACCCAAATGGAGTGTTACCTTTTTATTGATGGTTTATCTAAGCATACAGTGCATAAGCCACATCGCATAAACGTTCGCATGCACATGGACCTACTAGCGTTAGTATATCCATAATAATAATAAAATATTTAAACATATTCTTCCTACTAATATAATATGGGGTAAATCCCTCACATTTGAACAAAGAAGAAGGAAGCTTGAGAGGAGGTGATCCTGTCGTTTCTCTCATCTAGCCCATACCTTAGAAACCTGCACTAAACATTTAAGTATTTTTAAAACTGTTCATTGCAAACTATAATATGATTTAAGGATAAATAAAATGAACAATAAACATTTCTTTGCATATCGAGTTTGGGTCGGGGGGGGGGGCGAAGAAAGATCATCCAAATATTTTTGTATACCCTGAACTTCAGTTGTCAATAAGAGGGAAAAGTTATAGTAAGCACCATTTTAATAATGAATGTATTTCTTAAATTAACCAGAGAAGAATCTTACCTTGCTAAGATGCATGAAGGGCCAAGGGCTGCATTGTATTGGACCTCTTTGTTCTTCCTCTTCCTACGCATCAAGAAACTATACATGTCAGCACTGTTAAGAAAAAAAATTATCAAATGAATTTGCAGAGTAATATGGAAGCATTTTCTTCTTTACCTGTTAAATTAAAACCTTGCAGGTTGCAAAGCCTATGCCAAAAGTATAAGGAAGGCAACTCGACTTCCTTCTTAACCACATGGGGAGCCAAGAAAGGTTGAGGATGTAATGGTGACAACATTTTCCATTAATCACTAATAAACCTCCAACAAACTCAAGATTACAGACTATAATTTTAAACATTCATAAACAAGTCACGAAGGGAAATAATTGTTGCATGCAAAGCCAACAGAGTGGTAAAGTATCGAACTCCATTAACAAAAATAAAAACACATAGACAAGAACAAATTAATTATTTGAAAAACCCTCATGAGAACTTAATGCCACATTAAAATTCTACAAAAACTCTTCAACTAGATCAATGACAAATGGACGATTGAGATTAAAATTCTACTTCAACACATACAATTAGACATGTCATTAAATGTGCATGGATACGCTATCAACTGGCGGCCAAGGCTACACCTTTAAATTTAATACAAGTCATTTAAACCCTCATATCATTGTAGGAAAACACTAGTATACCATCAAACATTTATATTCCAACTATCACGCTCATGATGTGTAAATCCACAAGTTATGGATTTAGACCATATTCCAAGTCTTATTTTTGTTACAAAGATTTCAACATATTTTAAGCAAACTACGACCAAGCTAATAGACAATTATATAACCACCTATGCTAAAGAAACTCGTATTAAGGGTGGGTTTAACATAATCTTAAGAAAATAAATGTTATTTTAAGAGTGTAGATAGGACTAAGCCATATGTTTAGGCTTGTGTTCTAAGTAATCAAACCATTACATAATCAAATCAAAGACTTAAATATAACTTTGGTGAGGTTGCGACCTAGTCGTCACTGTAAATGGAGATGACGCCAAACGGAAGACACGCTTCATCATCCAACACCAATAGTTCTGGTTAAAACTTATCCATGAAATCAAATCAATAGTATGTTAAAACAAATATGGATGTGCTACAACCAATAGATTCATGTTGCGACAAAGAAGAAATAATAAATCATAAAAATTTTATTATTAATAATATTATTGAAATTATGGGTTTGTGACAAATGTATTCAGTCTAAATCAATGTAACTTGTGGGAAAATTGTGAGTAATAGATGGTGTTTATGAATCAAATTTTACTTGTGATCATCAGGATTACTAACTTCTATTCCTATTCCATCCAAAATATTGAGTTTTAGTGAGTATATTATAGTGAGAAGAGAAAGGACTCTCTAAAAGTATTTTCTACCCAATAAACATGTAGATTCACATAGTTTTTCAATTTTATCATAAAGTTTAAATTTATTATGGTGATTGAAATTTCGATGTTATCTTATTTTCTCAATGTAGTTATGACACATGTAGATTTTGTATTGAACACAAATACGCACACACATGAGACAATTTTGACTGCCATATTTTCATCTTTAAAATTTTACAATATACAATAATGATTAATTATTTAGTTGACATATTTACAGTGAAAGTACGACATAAAAATGATCACAATTATGTTGCAAATCCGTGTAATGATGATGTAAATGCAACATAAACACTATTAACGTTTGTGTTTTGTTACATAAAAGGATGGCCTCTATGAAACTACAATATAAAAATTGATGCAAGGCAATGCAAAGACCATGAAGACCTAGACAATACATTTGTGCATCTCATAGTTTTCATTGTTGTAAAACACAACTATGATGGAAAAAAAATGAAAACATAAACAAAACTACGGAATGCATGCCAAATAAAAAATGGCATGTGTGATGCCAAACTAGAATGCTAGATCCCTATATCATAGTAAGCTAGACTAGGATTTATAAAATATCATTGTTCTGATACTATCACTAACCAAGTGGCTACCACATACAAGAATGGAATTAATGTCATAACTAGATCTAGCAACCTGACAATTTCTTCCCTCCTTAACTCAATAATGATATTTTCCCTCACCAATAATGCAAATCTCATAAATAATTAAGTTGGAAGATTATGAAATATTGCCTATATTCATAAACCTCATCTCATTAAATGGGAAAAAAGAGTGAAAAATAGAGATCCTCCAATTGAAACAAAAACATTGTTAGTGCTAGATTAAATGGCTATCTTGAAAGTGATCCTCAAACCCCTACTATATTTATATTTTTACTTTTTTTTATTATGTCCCTTAGCCATATAGTTTTTTATACATCCTTAAAGCCTTGAATGTTTTAGAACTTTCTTGACTCGGTCAGTTTTAGGTAAGAAGTAGGGAACCATGATGTGGTAGTTTGATTTATGAAAGCTTCATTAAAATCATCATTAAATGGGCAAAAAAACATGAAAAATAAATTGAAACAAAAACATTTTTACTGCTAGATTAAATGGCTATCTTGAATGTGATCCTCAAACCCCTACTATATTTACATTTTTACTTTTTGTGATTATGTCCCTTACCCATATCATTTTTTATACATCCTTAAACCCTTGAATGTTTTAGAACTTTCTTGACTCGATAATTTTTAGTTAAGTAGTAGGGCACCATGATGTGGTAGTTTGGTTTGTGGAAGCTTCATCAAAATCATCATTAAATGAGCAAAAAGCTTGAAGAATAAAGATCCTCCAATTGAAACAAAAACATTATTACTGCTAGATTAAATGGCTATCTTAAATGTGATCCTCAAACCCTTACTATATTTTTTATTTTTATTTTCGTGATTATGTCCCTTAGCCATATCGTATTTTATACACCCTTAAAGCCTTTTTATGTTTTAGAACTTTCTTGACTCGCTGAGTTTGAGTTAAAGCTTCACCATAATCACCATTTCCAATTTTGTATGGAATGTTTGGTTTGTGAAAGCTTCATCAAAATCACCATTTCCCTTTTTTTTAGGGAATGTTGTACATCTATTTTATATATATATATATACTTTTATAGATTTTTTTTAATAAACCATTAAAAATTTATATTAATTCCCATGTTGTGATGATGGCGAGTTTGCATTTATATGTTGAAATCGTCGACAAAGTGCTTGAATGAGAATTGGTTGTCGTACCCATTAAGCAACTTTTCATAAATGTGGCTTTGTTTGAACATGCCATATTATGCTTCAAGTGTTTTTGGGTTTGTTGTTTTAGGTACATTGTTTTAGGTATAAAGAATGGAGATTGGGCTGGTTAAGCTTGTTCTCACAAACAATCTAGTTTTTTTATGGCTTTTAATTTGAAATTGTCCATGTTACAAAGTACGTTTTGTTTTCTCTCCCCCTTTTATTCACTTTTCAATTGGTGTTGTCTAATAGACTGGGCTGCTAGCATAGTGAGACTTGGTTACCAGTAGTACTTATTTTACTCTCTTAATATTACTATCCAACTTCATTCGTATCCAACTCTAACTCTCTAAATAGATATTCTTTTAGACATGTTATTATGTATGTGTGTGTATGTGTGCGTGCGCAATCAGCAAAAAATTGAAAGAAAAATGAGTATATTAGGGTTTTTATTGAGAGAGAAACATCGAGCAATATTGTTGGGAATATATTGGGGGCAGGGAACTAGCTGGTAGAGTGGAAGAATGCATTCGTTCTAAAGGTTCAATTGAAAAATACGCCATAGTGTGTATCAATCAAGATGCTAGGGCTTCTTGCATTCCATCTACATAGGGATACTAGTCCAACCACAATAGTATCATAATTTGAGTACTAATGCTTAATAAAAAAATCCAATACTAAAAAAATACAGAATTAGACTTCTTATATATAATATTTTTAATTAAATATACAACAATATATATAACATTTATATATAGTTAAACATATACAATATTTTTAATGAAATATTAAATATCGAGAAAAAATCATTTTTTTAAACATTTTTTTTATAACCAAAATTACTCTTTAAAAAAACAAAAAGATAATGCCCATGAGAAAACTCTGAGTTATTAATAGTTATTAATTATTTTAAGAAGAAACTAAATAATATTTACCACTATTTACATTGAAATTAATTAATTATTGATGTTTAAATTGTGTTAGGGTTAACTTTGACTCCCGAATGAGCAAAGATATAAGTGGTTTTGGGCACATGGTTTTGTTAACCAATAAATCTGGTGTTGTCATTATATTTGCACATTTACTTAAAGCTTGTGTTGGGATTATATTTTTGCACATTTACTTTCTTTGGCCTTTTTTATGCCTATTAAATTCAATTACAAAGTATTAAATTGAAAGTTATTTAAATTTTATAATATTTTAATCATTATAATGCGGCATTTTAAAATTAATTTTCAAAATTAACTAATATCTCTATTAAATGACTAATTCAAATTTGTTCAAAATTTATGTACACAAAAGATCAATACTACTAAATTATGCTACTATGAAAGATACTACATTACAACACAACTCTTACTCTTAATTTTGGCACTATTACATCCCCTATTATTGGCACTGTTAAACCACCTACCTATTTTATTTCACGCCCATATGTCGTCTTCTCAAGCACCTATGAATTCGAATGACATTTCCATGACACAATGGGACAACTCATCTAGATGGTAGACGAGTGACGAAGACCTACCAAATCGGACAACACTCTCTTTGTTTCAGCTGCATGACTTTGCATTGATTTTGAAAACTGGTCTGATTGCGAGACTTTCGATTGATTTTTCCAACAACGCAAAATAAATTTATAATCTCCGAAAGATAAGATAGGCTAGAAATGAGCTTGTCATAACGAAAAGGAGCAGGATTTCAGCCACGAGAATCCAATATCCCATTGTTTAATACTCATATGAACTTCAAGCTTGTTGCATGTGCCATTACAGTCAAAGTCAAGTAAACAACGCGCGCACAATGATCTCGACGGCATAGAATTTAGTTTGTCGTTTTCTAGAAGGAGTAAATGGTTTCCATGTTATTAGTCTTCCAATCGGAGTCATCAAACTATACGTGGCTGATAGTTTGAAAGTTCATCCCAGAAGACAGTTGAGTGGCTGATCGAAGAGAGCGTATTAAAAAAAATGTAATCAATGATGTATTCCATTTTAAAATTCAATCTACAATCTCGACTTTCAAAAAAAAAATGATCCCCACAATCTTTTCACGTGTATAGTATCTCTAATTTCAAGATTAAAGTGCCCGCCAAAAGCTTTTGACGCGTCTAAGAGCTGGACTGCATTTTCATTTATCTAAAGGTTCACAGCTTTCGGTCTCGTAAAGCTTTTGAAACGTAAATTGGTATCACACCTTCTGTAATTTGGGTATTTTCTCATATTTTTGTAAGTTTAGTTAGCTACCTTTGTTAGAAGTTTGATCTTGCGATTATCTCTTGATTTTTCATTTTCTTAAAGATTTCCATGAGATTTTGAGATTTCGCAATGGCATCTATCCATGTGTCAATCTCGGAAGGGGTTTCATGGTGTATAATAGTTTTACTCTGCACTGTGATGTTGCATTAAGGTATATTTAATGAACCACTTTATTCTATATAATAATTTTGTTTTTATTTAATTTCATGATGTCTCAAGGAAACTCAAGGAAAGTAAGGAGAGTATTGAACCTAATGTTCAACAATCTTCCTTAACTTAAGCTGATTCTAACCTTTTGTTGGAAAAAGTAATTACTGGCAGATCCGTACCTCACTCTCATAGACTGTCTCTATCAGCCAAGATCTTGTCCATCAATCTGATAAGAGAGAAGAGTCCACGATTTGACAATGTAAACCGAAGAGTCCATGATTCGACAATGTAAACCAAAGCTAAGTTGTTAGGTAGATAGTTATTATAGTCTTTAATGGAGAGTCAGTCGATTCATGTAGAAGCAATCTTCAGGTTGCCTATAAATAGAAGAAGAAAATTGTAGATCAGTTTAGACACAATAGAGAGACAGAGGAACTCATGGTGAGAAAAGAGAAGTCGAAGTTCAAGCTTCTGTGTAAGTGATTCAGTTGAAGAGCTCAAGCTCTGTAAAAGGATGAGTCGATGGGCCGACAAGTCTCGATAGACAAGTTTGTAATATCTTTGTTATTTCCGCATAGTTATATATGTATGAAATAGTTTATGGTTGAATGCATGTTTATTTGGCTGCACAATATTTCGAGATTTACTTATGTAAATGCTGTTTACATTTACGAGTTAAGTGAAAAATCAAAGAACCCATAAATTTCTCATCGCGTGAGAGTTCCAGGTTTTAGGGCATATTGGTCGACTCAAGTCTCTCTTAAGTCTCTTAGACTAAGAAAAAAACTGAGCATGAAAAGTGAAAATTAAATTTTTAATATTAACTTAGCGCTAAACTCAAGTTTAGTCGGTTTTGGCTAACAGAGCTGGTGTTCTAATACTATTTTGTTGAATTCAATATTCAAGATTGCTGTTAGACCAAAACCAAATTTCCCAAATTTATGCCATAATCGCTGAAGCTAAGATCTCTAACCTCTGAAGGCCATTAATCCATATCACGAAACTCAAGCAAAGCCTTAAACCCAATGTCCACGTAAATTGTTATATAATGTAATGAGCAGTGCATGGTCTTGTTATATTTTTTTAAATAGATATTGGTTCTTTCATTGTGTGATGATAATTTCTCTATTCTAGCTAGAATTTCCAACATAGGGTACAGTGGATTTCAAGAATTCAATCATGTTTTCATTGTGCTAATGCTGAAAACTAATAATCCAGATATAGTAAAGAAGGTAACATATGTAGCGCCAATACAAAGAAATGGATTCGGGTTGAAAGGGAAATACGTGATAGCGATAATGCCAATGTTGTGTACTCTTTTCCGGAGGAATTGTGTATAATTAAAGCTCCTGCAAACTAAACATTGATCAACGATCCATATTAGAGCACATTTCATCCGACAGCTCAAATAAATTTCGTATTATGAAGTTGCATGGAGCAATTAAATTTTTCAATCAACGAAATGATGTTAAATGGTAGATAGGTTTTGACGGTCAGATTGGAAGGTGAGGAAAATCCACTAATAAAACAAATTTCACATTGTCAACTAGCAAGGAGAAATTAGGTTTTGAGATTAGCATGCAAGTTCACACATGTGGTAAACATCCATTATCTAGTCAAATTGATCAACCACTTAAATTAATTCCGCTAGGTGAATATAAAGGGAGGTTGGAAAAACAATGCTCATGAACATTGTACTAATTGTGGATCAAATGAGCTCAATTCATAATTAAAGCAGCATAGCATGGTTGTTCTTTTTACAAAAAATGACAGTTTTAGTCATTATTTTAAATCAATTGTTCTTGCTGAACCAAGATTATTTTTTAGAAACTGAGATTTTTTTTTCTTCATAGCACACGTATCTACAATAACCTCTCTCGGTTTTCACCCAGGTTTTGTGGATTGAGAGAATCGAAGTCATCTTCAGAGACCAAATTTTCAGATTTTTAAATCAATGTTTTAGTCAGTTATTTCAATCAATTGTTTCCATAAAACCAAAAAGAATTTTACAAAATTGAATGAGAATTTTCTTAAGAAAAGGATCATTTTCAATAACCTCCTTCAGTTTTCACACAGGTCATATGGGTTAGGAGAAACAAAGTTATTTTTACAGGCTATGTTTTAGGTTTTCCAAAGGATTGTTTCAGACATCACATTCAAATAATTGTTTCAGCCAAATGGAGTGGAATTTCAGGAAACTAAGAGTGGTCTTTCTTCATCCCAGGCATACCTTCAAAAACCTCCTTCATGTTTTATACAGATATCACAGGTTGGGAGAATTTAAAATATATTTACAAGGTATTTTTCCATAAATTTACAGGTTTACTATTTGAGTCATCGATTTCAAAATCATATATTGAGGAGCTGGAACTAAATCAGAGGAAAAGAATACATGGATTTTATCAGGAACATGGCCAATTACAAAAACCTCTTTTAGTTTTTGCACAACTATCACCAGATCCGATATGCAGGAAGGATTATTTAAGCCTATTTTTCAATGGTCCGCATTATTTTTCAGTTTTATGTAAATCGTGGTAGATATGCCACATTAGAATTTGTTAGAAGATTTTCTTTAGTTGTAACAAATTTTGAATCTTGAATGTTGGTTTATGAAGTCCAAAATTCAATAAATTTACCTCTTGAAGAAGGAGAAAGGGTTGGAACCGATGTAATTTTGCATTGTATGCTTTCAAGAGTATTTTAATAAAGTTGTAGAGCTCAGGTCAGTGTTTTACATAGGGATTCATATGTTGTTTGTATTACAGTCCATTGCTTCTTTTCTCGTGTGAATGTTTTTCTAGTTTATCTCTTCCATTATGTTTTCTTTTATGTATGAAATAAGTGTATAACAGTTTGGAATTCATACATGCTATGCTCCGTTTGTTGTTTCAGATATCCACTGAAGTTTTCTTCTAAAGTTAATACAGAATTCATTTTCCAATGCTCTGTGTTGATGGTTTGTTCATGTTCTTATTTCCACTACATAATTATGATTATACTGTGATTGAATGGCTATCTTTCCTCTGTGTTGAAATTGTATGCATAAGTTATGTTCATTTCTGTTACACTTCTTAACTCCATCGCCCAATGGTTCTATGTCTTGTTTTAACCAATTTTACAAACAATTTATATTTTCACTTGTAAATATCTGACATTGTTAATATTTGGTGAGAGATCCCTCATAGAAGAGCAGAAGGCCATTTCTCTCTTCGAAATTGGTTCTGCTGTTACCTGGGAGCGGGCATTCCGCAACCTTTGGCTCAATTCGAGTGCTAACAAACTGGCGCCATTGCTGGGGATGATATTGAATATCATCCCTCGGATAAACAACAAAGATTCAAAGGATAAAGAGTTTTTGTGGGAAAACAGATATTCTCCCATGTGAAAAAGCTTGCATCATTTTCCCTAGCGACTCCACTGAAACATTGTGGAAGGTGACTCCACTGGAGAGACCGGTGGTCAGAAAGACAAATACAGGGAGAGGTCTCAAATCTTACTCGGATTTGAATGAAGGGTTTAGATCTGACTGTTGATGGTGATCAATGGTCAGACATCAAGAAGGTCATGTCTCTTTTCACCTTATGAAGGATCCATTCTTCATAATGTTCTATGGCAGCTCCATTATCGAATGGGGTTGCAAAGTTTGATGGGTTGATTCAATTTCTCCACCATCAATATGACTTCTCGGGCCACAAAGTATGCTCCTATGAATCTTTCTTCCATTCCTGGTTATCCTAATAAAATACCTCTGATAAATTGGCAAACATATCTTTCAAGATTCAATGATGAAAAGGGTGATGATGCTGCCATCCATTTATTTAGATTTCATAAGCATATACATAAGCTGGGAGTGGGATGGCATGCAGATTCTTTAATGAAACTGTTCATGTTTAGTTTAGAAGGATATGTAAGGTCTTGGTATGAGGGATTGCTAGGAGGGATTTTATCCTCCCTTAAAGACTTTCATACCATATTTCATGAACATTTCAAAAGGCATTATCCTTCTTTGTTGTTACTTCAAGATTGTTGCACACACGATAGAGAGTTCATTGAAAATGTGAAATATGAGTGTGGTGATGATCAGTATTTGGATGAAGATTTTTTAGAGGTCTTACATGAATATTCAGCTCAAAAATAAAGACAAACCAATTTCCATGATATTCAAGAAATTTCCCAGCATTTACTACTGTCTTCCTTGACTGAAGTTGACATAGACCAAAGCTCAGATTCAACCAGTTATACATCTCTTCCTGAAATTGATCATGATTTGTAGCATTCTTGTCATTCTCTATGTGAACAAGAGAGATGTTAGGACTATAAATCAAATCATTCCTCATATTATTCAACTTCCAAACTTTTGTTACAAGAAGAGGTCTCCCCTTCCCAATCAAAAATTTCATTTTTGCAACAGCAATCTCTTGAAAGTTACAATGCTTGTGTGATTGATTACACAGAAGATGGTGATTCTTAAAAATCTCAGTCTTGTAGTCCCTCCACATGCTCATTTTCTGAAAATGCAAGTAAAGAGAAATCGGATTTTGAAATAATGGTTGAAGGAAGACTGCTGCATGTTGATCAAATTAAAATTTCACTTGAAGATTTACATGAATATATAAATATCTCTTTGCTTGAAGAAGATGATTAGCCTAGTGATTTGAAAGGAGATGGGTGTACTGATTTGTTTTCTGAAGAATGCAATCAGATTTCCATAATTTCTGTTAGTGAACAAAATTTCATTGCAATCCAAGATCAAAAGTTTGAAAACAAAGTGGAAACTGAACATGTTGAAAGTGATTGTTTGCCGTTGTGTTTTCCTTCATTTGAGTGGTTAAAAAAGAGACTTAAAGTTTCCGATCAAAAACAAGAATTTGATATTGTAGATGAATGTATAAATTTGCTTGGAATGGGTGATGAGTGAGAATGATAGTTATGCAATCAATCTGATCCTTTAGAAAAAACGACAGCATGCCATGAATAATTTAATAATGAAAAAGAAGATGGGGGTTCTCAAATGGATGTTTTTTTTTGTCAAATTCAGAAATTTTTTGTCAAGAAGAAATCTATTTGCTCGATCGTATTGAAGAAATGAATGATGTTTCTACTAAAGCATATAAATAATATGAAGTTTTAAAATCGGAAATTTTAGATGAAGTTGTGGATGTCTCACCTAGAAATTGTCATGCGTTTTCCTTGCATGGTTCTTTTGAAGATCAGTTTGACAGTGTGCAAGGGAATTTACAGTTGGGACACGTCTCTCATGGTAAGATAATGACAGAATTTTTTGAAAGTTGTCATTCCTTTTATGATCCAGTGGCTAATTACATAGATGAATTTTGTAATGGAAATGACTGGTTATATCTCTACTGTAAAGATGAATTTATTTATTATAACTTTCTGCCATTAAGTCTGTCATCTTTGTGTTTTATCAAGCATGAAGAGAAATTTGGTCTATGGGATCATTTGCTTGAGTGGCTTCATTGGAAGTCAGAAGTTAATTGATTGAGAATTGATTCTTAGTAAGTAGGGTAGGTAAGTAAATATGAACAAGCTCGACATGGCGAGAATTCCATTCTGCAGTTTTCAGTTTGTTTTCCGTTTCAGTTTTGATTTCAGTTTCAGTTTTAAAGTTCAGGTTTGCAGTTACAACTGTATTCAGTTTTCAAGGTATGGATAGGTGACAGGTGATAGGTTACAAGTTGAAAGAGTGGGATTTATTTACAGAATGGTTTCAGTTGATGGTTCAGTTTAGAACATGTAGAGGATTTCAGAAAAAATTTGGGAACCGCCTAATGGATTTTGTTGATGTAATTGTAACTTCGGAATGTATTTACTTGTATTTCTTATCTATTGTAACCCGATATTCGTTCCAGGATGTATTGTAATGTACTTGAGTCATTTCATACCCCGATGCTTATTCTGAGAAGTTTCTATAACCAGCTTAGATCCAGCTTTACCCGGCTCTATCATGCGCCAAGAGAGATCAAATATTTCGAGGTGCAAACCCTGCTTCAACTGCACTCCATTATTTTTGGAGAAAGCAGAGACCGAATACGTTGTTAAGTGGTCTGAAATGCTGCCTCCGTTTACAAGCCACATGCAGGAGGAGACATTGCCAATGTATATTACAACAGACTCCAAGTCTCAAGATCTAGTCTCTACTAGTAACATAAATAACCATAACCAAGCTGCTCTCAATTCTGCCATTTTCCCAATATCATGGCAACAGCTTCAGAACACTGAGTATCCGGTACTCGGTGACAAGGCCACAATGCTCAGTACTCCGTTGTCTGATCCCGATTTCCACCGAATTGCTGCGGTTCTGGACCAAATTTAGCACAACTTTGAGTTCATCTTGAGAATGGCAGGTTTAGTTAGTTGTTACTAATTTGTCATGGGTTTACAATATATTCCACAGATTGATTCTGAAATTCACACAAACTCGCAGCCGTGGTGGACTCAGATGTAATAAAATTACAGTTGTGATCATGTCCAGTGTCCAGGTTAGAGCTAATTTAATTTTTAATCTGTTGATCTGTAAATAGGTGAGAGATACCAAAACGCAGACTGAAAAGAAAACCAACACGTATTATATATATATATATATATAATACTTGCGGTCATGAAGCTAGTCAGCAACCCAGATCAGTGAGAAAATAATACGCGTGCATGCATTGTTCATATTGGGCTCAAATATTGTTTCAGAGAGATTGATTCTTCTTGATTTCTGTGTGCAGTAGAAGCATAATTGTGTGTCAATTTCCAATAATGTTGTGACTTAATGAAGCCGNCATTGTTCATATTGGGCTCAAATATTGTTTCAGAGAGATTGATTCTTCTTGATTTCTGTGTGCAGTAGAAGCATAATTGTGTGTTAATTTCCAATAATGTTGTGACTTAATAAAGCCGCTGCAACCATTCGCTAAATTCTATATGGCTGGAGAATAATGTGTTGTTTTTTCCCTTGTTTCCTTATCTTGGCTTCAGGCCAATTTCTGAATATAGCAGGCTGGATATTATTTTATCCAACCATCCATGTGTATACTATTTTTTTTCTCTTAATTTTTAAACTCCGGCATTCGAACGTATCTAACATTAATTTTGTTTCGCTAAGAAACACAGTAAAATACTGAATAGAGGAGCAGAAACGGCGAGGGCTTTTGTGTTTTAATTAAAATTAACGAACANTCGAACGTATCTAACATTAATTTTGTTTCGCTAAGAAACACAGTAAAATACTGAATAGAGGAGCAGAAACGGCGAGGGCTTTTGTGTTTTAATTAAAATTAATGAACACATAGCCTAAAATCGTAAATCCTTGTAGATAAATAGTCTTTTCTCTCTGCATTGCTTTAACCATTATGGGAAGTCGGCTCGGCATAGCGCGAGTGATTGATGATTTTGGGAAATGTGTTTCTGTGCTAGAGACATCGACATATTCTCCAGTTATTGAACTTTACGGAGATGATATCTTGACTTCATGTAGAATAGGCGCACTAGGAAAATTGAAATTGCCTTAGTTCGCGAGGCTAGTCGTGGTTGCTGAAAAGCTTCCAGTAAAACTATACCCAGCCCCTATTAACGGACAGCAACATTGCTACGCTGGTAGAGAGCCACAACCATATGCTCTAGGCCCTCAAGCTAGAGAAGTGCAGTGGGTTCTCCACTCTTGGAATTTTGGAAATCGCTCCATCTTCCAGGTTGATTCTAAAACCCATTCCCATTGCGTGATCATTTTATGTAAACATTATCATAATCTTGTTATAGTATGCCTATGCTTTCTCTAGATTCTAAGTTGTGCATGCATGTTGAATTTTTTTTAATCTGAGATCGTATAGTCTTCCTACATTGTGTTTTGATTTGAATACATACAGTATGTCTGCATTTTTCTTTTGACCTGAGATTGGAGGGTGCATGCTTTTCTAAAGGAAAACCTGTAGAAGCGTATCTAGTTCCAAGCACTCTCAGTCATGCAATACCCAATGTTTAAAGGATCATTCCTTCCAACCTTAGGACTCCTTACCTTGAGATTGCTTGTAGCCAATAAATTCGACAGATCTCATTATATATTTATTTGAGTTCTGAATTTGTGTATAACTGATGAATTTGTATGAGATAGAACTCATTCCACTTCTAGCGATATTGGTTGTAATAGAGATCTGATTCTTATTTATGTTTGGGTTTCAATATAGAACCGATTTCTCTTCCAATATGAATATCCAGATCTGAAATCGCCCTCCGCGTTTAATAGATGATTCCTACGTTGGAGTCATTTTGTTGTTGAAATTTTGATATAGAAATCTAGATTTGAAATCGCCTTCTGCGTTTAATATATTGGTTAATAGAATGGAACGGTAGTCCGCTAAAGACGGTATTTCTTCTGCCAAGGAAGCAATGGCGGTGCTTTTCCATGTATAGATATTAAGCCTAGTTTAATCTTTAAGCCGACATTGTGGTAGCTTCAAATATATATTTATTATGAGCCGACATTGTGGGAGATTTAAATATATATTTATCATGAGCCCGACATTGTGCCACGTGTCACTTCCACGTTGAGCATGGAATCACACTTCTACCTCATACCGGGCTGTAGAATGCGCCTCTCGGCGCAATGAGAAAGTCATGTCAAGTCATTATGGGTAACCCTCTTATTGGTCAAGGGTTAAAGTCCACACAGTTATGGGGCCCTTGGGTTATTAGACTATTCTAGTGAATTCGACCCTAGGTGAGGCATTGTAAGTTGGGGCAATAGTCCCCACCATTGTGTTACCCTCCTATTGGTTAGAGGAGGCAAAGTCCCCACAAGTTGTGGGGCACTAGGGTTATTAGACACTTCTAGAGATGTCAGCTCTAGTAAGTAATTGTTAAGTGAGGCCGACATGATGGAGTGGGTTCCAAGTGAATAGAAGAATATAAATAGAGAGTGAGTCTCAAAATTTAGGACACACACACTCACTCATTGGTGCACATGAGTGAGAGAGGAGAAGCTCTCTCAGTGTGAGAGAGGGAGACTGCTGCTGTCAGGAGATCATCTTACTGTTTTGGGGTTTTACCTTTTGGTGCTGATTCTATCTCTGAGGAAGTTGTGGTGTTTTCTCCTTTATGTTTTCCCCAAGTAAAATTCTTTGTGTCTCTTGTCTCTTGTGTTTTATTCCTCTGCATGTTATTCTCTGAGTTAAAGATCCTCAGATCATAATGCTAGCATATATGATAAAAATCTAACATGGTATCAGAGCTAACCTGAGAAGAAGACATTGTACAGCTATGGAAGCTAGGGATTATTACTTTTTGGGTATCTCTCCACAAAGTAAGAATCCCTAGGCTGACTCTCCATTGAAGGGCACATCTTTTTGTCGAAGCAGAATTCGATTTTGAGCATTTTCAGTTTTGGTGCAGAAAATTAGGGCTTTCTACAGAAGAGAAATTTTTTAGTGAGCCCATCATAGGATTTTTCTCCTCATCAAAATAGAATTTTAGAGACCTGGATCAAGAAATTTGGTTGGGTGAAACTCCGATAAAGTCAAACCCTAGTTTGACCTCAAGCTAGAAAAACCCTAAATACTAAAACTGCTAAGTTTTGGTACATTCACTATATCCCAATATTGGCAAAGGATCAGGAGCTAAAAACTATAGAAACCGAAGATAAAATCTATTTTTACATTGTGTCCAAAAATCAACCTCAGATTCGCTATATTCTGGGAGATATGATCCCTCCAAGTTAGGGTTCCATCCTCTTCCAGAATTCATCCCTAAACAGGACACCTGGGGAGAATTGCTATAGGTTGGGCTACAAAGGTCCAAATGGAATTCCTGAAGATGTTCCAAAAAGGGCACGGAATTTTTTTTCTGTGGTCTGATGTTTAGACCCAGAAGATGAAACAATGACACGTGGAAGTCCATACAACTTCATTGTTCTGAACAGTCCTCTAACATGTCACCTTGGAAAAAGGATCATAAATCCCAATTGGGGAAACCAATTCTAATGAAACCTATGGTTTTGGAAAAGGGACATGTGAGGTTACCTGAGGGAGAAAATTCAGACATAGAGGAGTATTAATTTCAGAGATACCATAGAAACAGTGATAGGAATTTCTACAAAATAAATTGGAGAACTAGGGCTTCTTGTTACGGGAGCTTCCCTCCACTGTTTTAAGAAAAGGAGTACATTGGACAGCTACATTTGAAGAGATCTATCTATATATCCAATCAGATATGAAAGATTCCATATTTTGAAAATTAGGGTTTCTATGACAAACCCTAGATTAGCAAGCTCCAAAACTAGGACGAACACCCCAAATCAGTAAGATTTAATCCTTTGCTATTTTCATTTGAGGTTCTCATTCCAAAGTGATCTATCACACCAACTTCATGATAAGCTTAGTGAGGTTGAAAACTTCCAATTATGGAAGTATCTCATCTCTTTGAAGAAAATGAATTGGACACCTACATGAGTAGAGAGGTTCCAGTTCCAAAGGGAGATCATTGGACAACTACATGAGTAGAGAGGTTCTAATTCCAGAGGGACACCTACATGAGTAGAGAGGTTAGAAGCCTTACACAACAAGAACTTGGTCAAGGCCAAGAAGATCATTGTTGATTCAATCACGGATCAACGTGTACCACAAGTGTCTTCCCTAAAGACACCGAAGATGTTTGATTCCTTAACCGAGCTATTTGAAGGGAATAACATACATTAGAAGATGACCTTAAGAAACCAGTTGAAAAATGTGAAGATCTAGAATGCAAAGACCATGCAGTCATAAGGGTCTCTCAAATCAAAGAAAAAATTGAAGTGGTAAAATAAGAAGTGAAGAATGCTGAAGAGGTGATGGTCACCTTGAATGGTCTCCCAGGATGATGGGATTCATTCATTCAAGGAATGTGTGCCAGAAGGAAGTGATTACTTTTAGTAGACTCTGGGAAGAGCAAACATAAGAAGAAGAAGCTCGAGAAGAGAAGATGAGAGCAACTAAATATCAAGCTCTCACCATCCAAAGAAGATCCCTCAAGCAATGAGGAATATGAAGAACTCAACATTTGAATAACCTCTTATCCACCTTAGCATTTGGATAAGAAACAATGCTATTATGAATGAAGAAGACAATGAAGCTGAAGGCTCAAGAAGGAGTCTACCCACGAAACAAATCAAGATAAGTATTCAATTCTCATTTCATGATATTGTTTTGTTATGCATTTGTCTATATTCAGTTAATGTATTATGCATGATAGAATGTTTTCATTAATGACAGTATACTACTAATATGCATGTAATGGGTAAGTAGCTCATGGTGCTATACAACTCTCCATTGCTATACCTCTTTGCTGACATATTGGATTAGTGCACAATCTCAATGTTGTCCTGGTAGAGATGGAAGGCATCTAGAAAGTTTCAGTGAGATATGGATGAGTGTTGTATTGGCTAAAGTAGTTGCATGATCATATATTTATGCATAAGAACTTACCAGTATGAATATTCCTTATATAATGTTTCTAACCATACAAATGCATTTGACTTGTTGGAAAGATTGCGTACATAATCTCCTACAAGCAAAGAAGAATGAGACTTGTTCCGGAGAACAAGTGACGACAGTTCAAAGATGAAAAATAATATGACGAATACAGCGACATCATTGGTGTAGAATCTTCCAAGAAGAAAGGGAAGATCAGTTCAGGAAGAATGATGTCTAGGATGCAGTATCGATACATGAAGGGAAGTTCATAGTTCCATCATGCAGTAGATGGAAACATCGTGGGATACAAGGCAAGATTCGAAGAAACATTTGCAGCCAGTGGGAGTTGAGACACATGACAAGCAAAATCATGTGTGCAAATGAAAGAAGACCTTGTACGAGCTCGGAAGACACCCATGGGATAACACATACATGAGGAGCTTGATGAAGATCTTAACCTTTGATACAAGGTTGATAGAGGATGACAAACTCACATATGGGTGTGAGATGAACTTTTGAAAAATTTCAAGATAGAGTATCTTGGTATCCAGTGATCCTAGATGGATACATAGAATATTAATAGCATAGAAAGCTACTTGTCACTCCAGTACAGAATGTTTCAGTGCATAGAGTACGAAAGACAGAGGGAGTATGATGCTTCAGAGGGAGTGACTGCAGAAGATCCTGTGTTTCGACATGGTACGACGGGATGGATAGATTACTGATGGCTCTAGGATTTACTGAGAGTAAAGTGGATTCCAACCTTTTCCTCAAGGTTGAAGGCGACAGACTAGTGATGCTCTTGTTATGTGTCGACGCACTATTTTCTAGGCATGGAGGTGTGGACAAGGGAAGTATGAAGTAGAGATCGTGAATAGGTTCAGGATGATGGACTACATGACCACACCTATGGCATCGAACCTGAAGCTGTTAAGTGATGCTTCATCAGAGACGGTTGATGCTACGATGTATCGTCATATGATTGGGTCCTTGATGTATTTGACGAACACGAGACTGGACATTTACTTTGCTGTGAACACCTTGAGCCAGTTTTTGATAGATCCGAGACATGTTCACTTGATTCCTGCAAAGCATATTCTAAGGTATCTAAAGGGTACAATTGATTATGGGCTCAAGTATGATACAAATCAGAAGATTAACCTGGAGGGTTATGTTGATTCAGATTAGGCAGGCAGTTCCATTGATAGGAAGAACACTTCAGGTTGTCGCTTCAATATGGGATTAGGCATGATCTCTTGGTTTAGCAGGAAGCAATCGTGTGTGGCACTGAGTATAACTGAAGCAGAGTATGTCTCACCTTGTTCAGCTAGTTGTGAGGTAGTATGGCTACGAAAGCTACTGTCAGATTTATTTGATCTCCAGATGGATGCTACTTGTATACATTGTGACAACCATAGTTGCATGAAGTTGTCAGAGAATCTAGTGTTCCATGACAAGTCGAATCATATCGAGATCAAGTATCACTATATCAGGGATATG
Organism: Pseudotsuga menziesii; assembly: GCA_001517045.1. Classification (NCBI taxonomy): domain Eukaryota; kingdom Viridiplantae; phylum Streptophyta; class Pinopsida; order Pinales; family Pinaceae; genus Pseudotsuga; species Pseudotsuga menziesii. The sequence continues at coordinate 8,384 of LPNX011066992.1, read as the reverse complement.
GTATAGAGGGGAGAAGTGAAGCCCCAGTATTTTGCGATGGAGGAACAGATAGCTGATGTGTTGATGAAGCCATTCGCTAGGGTGAAGTTCGAGTACTTTAGGGAGAAGCTTGGTGTTCTCCAGATCGAGGTTTCCTCCAAGGGAAAGTGATGAGACCCATAGCCATTCTAACATGGTGAGAGGATTGGTTCCTTACATGGATAAATATAAGGGCTAAGCCATTCTGTCATGGTGAGAGGATTTGGTTCCTTCCATGTCAGATATAAGTGCTGAATTACATTCTTGGAAATGAGGTACCTAGTCAGTTACCAGGAACGCTCAGTCTAAGACTGAAAGAGCCATTCTGATGAGTAGGTCAGATATAAGGGCTGAGCCATTTTGTCATGGCTAAAGGATTAGGTTCCTCCCATGTCAGATGTGAGTGCTGGCCATTCTGACGAGTAGGTCATATGTAAGGGCTACCGCCATTCTGACGAGAAGGTTAGATGTGAGTGCTGGCCATTCTGATGTAGGATGAGATCCTATATAGATGTAAGGGCTACCGCATTTCTGACGAGTAGGTCAGATGTGAGTGCTGGCCATTCAGATGTAGGATGAGCTCCTAGATAAATGTAAGGGATATTACCTTTCTGACGAGTAGGTCAGATGTGAGTGCTAGCCATTCTAATGTGACTATAGGATTAGGTCCTACATGATTAGATATAAGGGCTACCACCTTTCTGACGAGCAGGCCAGATGTGAGTGCTAGCCATTCTGACGAGTAGGTTAGATGTAAGGGATACCAAAGACCTATGAGGAGGTAGGCATACACCCAGCATGAAAGAAGGTTGGCTCTGTAGAACTTCCTCTCATGAGAAGAATCATGAGATAGCACCCATGATGATCCAAATCAAGTGATGATCCAGATCCACTGAAGATGATCTAGAAGTGATGATCCAGATCCCATGATGATTTCCAGTGATGATGATCCATATTCAGTGATGATGATCTAGATCGAGTGATGATCTAGATTCGGTGCCGATGGTCCATATCGAGTGATGATCTAGATTCGGTGATGATGATCCAGATCGAGTGATGATCTAGATTTAGTGATGATGATCCAGATCCAGTGATGATCCAGATCTAGATGAAGATGAATTGAAGATGAAGATGACTTGAAGACGACGAGGACTTGATGATGACCTAGATGATAAAGAGAAGAAGACTTGTACTTATAAATTGTGTCGAGAGAATACCTTCCTAGTTAAGAGGGAGTGTTGATGTAATTTTAACTTCGAAATGTATTCACTTGTATTTCTTACCTATTGTGACCCGATGTTCATTCCGGGATGTATTGTAATGTACTTGATTCATGTCATACCCCGATGTTTATTCCAGGAAGTTTCTATAATGAGAAAGTCATGTCAAGTCATTATGGGTAACCCTCTTATTGGTCAAGGGTTAAAGTCCCCACAGTTATGGGGCCCTTGGGTTACTAGACTATTCTAGTGAAGTCCACCGTAGGTGAGTCATTGTAAGTCAGGACAATAGTCCCCACCATTTTGTTACCCTCCTATTGGTCAGAGGATGCAAAGTCCCCACAAGATGTGGGGAACTAGGGTTATTAGACCCTCCTAGAGACGTCGACTCTACTAAGTAATTGTTAAGTGAGGCCGACATGATGGAGTGGGTTCCAAGTGAACAGAAGAATATAAATAGAGACTGAGTCTCTCTATTTAGGACACACACACTCACTCATTGGGGTGCATGAGTGAGAGAGGAGAATCTCTCTCAGTGTGTGAGAGAGAGAGACTGCTACTATCGAGAAATCATCTTATTTTTTGGGGTTTTACCTTTTGGTGCTGATTCTATCTCTGATGAAGTTGCAGGGTTTTCTCCTTTATGGTTTCCCCGAGAAAAATTATTTGTGTCTCTTGTCTCTTGTGTTTTATTTTTGTGCATGTTATTCTCTCACTTAAAGATCCTAAGATCATAATGCTAGATTATATGATAAAAATATAACAGATTCAGCACCTGGTCTACGGGGTTCTTTGCTACCTCGCAGGGAGGATAGCATCCCTAATGGAGCCAATTGTTAGAACTATTTATTTTTGCTAAAAGGTAGTGCTATCATTAAATTGTTTTTAAGATATATTGGTGATCAGGTGGTTTTCAAATTCTTCTCACTAAGCAATTTATAAAAAATTCCTAGAGCTGCAAGAAGAAAAGAATTTAATGAATTAAAGGATTTTCTTCTCTTCTGAATAAATAAAACATGGGGTTTAATGTAAATTTGGCAAGTATTTTTACAAAACATTTTGGCACAAGACCTCTCAACATACACCCAAGCAAATCTTTCCACCAAAGTCCAAGTGCGGAGCTCTCCAAGACTAATACACACATTGTTCCTTGGTATAATTTGAATTGATTGGTGTTCATAAAAAGTTTACAGATAAGTGTTCCCTTGCATGTGGGATAATTCCCTCATCAAAAGGAAGCAAAATGTAAAAGCATGAGAATTATTTGCATCAAGCCATATAGGTGGAGAGAGTATAATTAGTTATATGTGGAGATTAGTTAAAGTAAAATTTTTGCAATAAATAAATTGAAGAAATTAACACTAAATAATATTTTCATTTTGGGAGATGGAGCAATTAGTAATGTTATTAGTTGAAGATGCAAAGTCTGGGATTCTTTTGAACGCACCAAATAATTCATGCACTTCTAGTTTGAGTGGTTTGTACAAATCTAATGCTTGGCATAACGAGAAATAAGATCTTGAACGTTATCGGGCTGAACCTGACAGTGAATTTGAAGATTATGATACCGTCAAATAAATTTTCATTGTTTGAAATAATCAATCAGAATTCGATCATGTTTTCATTGTGCTAATGTGGAAAACTAATAATGCAGATATAGCAAAGAAGGTAGCATATGTAGCGCCAGATACAAAGAAATGGATTCCGGTTGAAATGGAAATAAGTGATAGTGATAATGCCAGTGTTGTGTACTCTCTACCAGAGGAATTGTGTATAATTAAAGCTTATGCAAACTAAAAATTTATCAACAATCCCTATTAGAGCACATTTCATCTGACAGTGCAAATAAATTTCGCATTATGAAGTTGCACGGAGCAATTAATTTTTTCAATCAGCGAAATGATGTTAAATGGTAGATAGGTTTTGATGTCAGATTGGCAGGTGAGGAAAATTCACGGATAAAAAAAATTTTGTAGTGTCAACTAGCAAGGGGAAACTAGGTTTTGAGATTAGCGAAATTTTTATGCCGCATGGAAGTTCACACACATCGTAAACATCCATTATCCAGTCAAACTAATCAACCGCTTAAATTAATGCCGATGGGTGAATGTGAAGGGAGGTTGGAAAAACAATGCTCACAAACATTGTACTAATTGTGGATCAAATGTGCTCAATTCAGAATTAAAGCAACAGAGCATGGTTGTTTTTTTTACGAAAATGGTTGTTTTAGTCATTATTTGAAATCAATTGTTCCTGCCGAGCCAAGATGATTTTTCAGAAACTGAGAAAGGTTATTCTTCATAACACACCTATCTACAATAACCTCTCTCAATTTTTACCTAGGTTCTGTGGCTTTAGAGAATCGAAGTCATCTTCAGAGAGAAAAGTTCTATATTTTTAAATGACTATTTTAGTCAGTTATTTCAATCAATTTTTTATGGAAAACCAGAAAGAATTTTACAAAATTGAATGAGTTTTCTCTTAAGAGAGGATCATATTCAATAAAATCCTTCAGTTTTTACACAGGTCATATGGTTTAAGATAAACAGAGTGATTTTTACAGGCTATGTTTTAGGTTTTCCAAAGGATTGTTTCATACATCATATTCAAGGAATTGTTTCAGCCAAATGGGGTTGAATTTCAGGAAATTGAGAGAGGTTTTTATTCATCCTAGGAATACCTTCAAAAACCTCGTTCCATTTTTACATAGGTATCATAGGTTGGGAGAATTTAAAATATATTTACAGGGTATTGTTCCATAAATTTATAGGTTTACTATTTGAGTCATCAATTTTAAAATCAGGTATTGAGTAGCTAGAGATGAATCAGAAGAAACTAAGACATGGGTTTTGTTAGGAACTAGGCCAGTTACAAAAACCTCTTTCAGTTTTTGCACAGCTATCACCAGCTGGGATATGCAGGAGGGACTGTTTAATCCTATTTTTCAACAGTCTGCATTATTTTTCAGTTTTATGTAAATCATGGGAGATACGCCACATTAGATTTTGTTAGAAGATGTTCTTCAGTTGTAACAAATTTTAATTCCCGAATGTCAGTTTAGGAAGTCCAAAATGCTATAAATGTTCCTCCTGAAGAAGGAGAAAGGGTTGGAACAGTTGTAATTTTGCAGTGTATGCTTTAAAGAGTAATTTAATGAAGCTGTAGAGCCAAGGTCGGTGTTTTACACAGGGATTCATGTGTTGTTTGTATTAAATTTCGTTGCTTCCTTTCTCATGTGAATGTTTTTCCAGTTTATCTCTTCCATTATGTTTTCTTTCATGTCGAAAATAAGTGTATAACAGTTTGGAATTCATACATGTTATGCTCCATCTGTTGTTTCAGATATCTGCTAAATATTTCTTCTAAAGTTAATACATAATTCATTTTCCAATGCTCTGTGTTGATGGTATGTTCATGTTGTTCTTTCCCACTAGACAATTACGATTAGACTGTGATTGAATGGCTATCTTTCCACTATGTTGAAATCATCTGCATAAGTTATGTTCATTTCTGTTACACTTCTTGACTCCATCGACCAATTCTTCTATGTCTTGTTTCAACCAATTTTACAAACAATTTATATTTTCACTTGTACACATCTGGCATTGTTAATATTTGGTGAGAGATCCCTCTCGGAAGAGTAGAAGACCAGTTCTTTCTTTGAAAGTGGTTCTGCTGTTACCTGGGAGTGGGCTTTCCACAACCTTTGGCTCAATTCCAGTGCTAATAGGAATACCGACACCAAACCCCATGGCAAAGCCGAGTAGTGTGCGGTAAATGATTCGGGATATTCAAGATGCAACTACAGATAAACCTAAAGCTTTGAAGAACCTTAGAATTCTAGCCAATGCCAGCAAGAGGAAATGACTGTTTTTCAAATCCAAGGGAGTTTTTCCTGTTTTTATCCACGTCTTGGATTCAGAGCATCCCATGAATTATTTAATAGATTTAGATCATGAAGCTATAGAAGAAGAAATCTATGCAATTTCACTGTTCTTTGTGGATGATATATCTAACAAAAGAGCTCTCTTGAGGCCTTCTATGCTGGAAACCTTAGAATGGGACTTGGAGAATTGCACTGTAGAGGCTAGAATGAACGCAACGTCTATTGTGGAAAAATTGGCAAACGATGGAAATTTTTCCAGAGAAATAACAATGAGAGAAGGAATCATAGACAGACTGCTTAAGTTGTTTGATGAAAATATATATTCTTCAGTCATTAAGGCCAGCCTGAAAGCATTATTTCCTCTATGTACAGTTACTCAAAATAGAGTGAAGATAGCCAAAGTAGGTGTTGTCCCTCGTTTGATTGAGCTTCTTCGTACTACAGATACAGCCATGGTAGAGCAATCATTGGTGATTTTGCAGGCAGTTTCCACCATTTCACAAGGCCGGTGTGGCCAAAGCAGGTGTTGTTGCTCATTTGATTGAGCTTCTTCGTGCTGTAGATACATCCATGGTAGAGAAATCATTGGCAATTTTGGAGGCAGTTTCCACCATTTCACAAGGCCAGTGTGCCATACTAGGTCATCCCCTAGCGATACCAAGTATTGTTAGAAGCTTGTTTGCGGTGACTAACACCAGAACTAATTATGTAGTTGGGATTGTTTTGAAAATCTGCTCCAAATCTCCCAAAAAAGGGTTTCTAATAGAATCTGTACAGATGGACAGCCTTGAGAAACTGCTTTTTGTTGTTGCAGATAGACTGTTTGCCAAGGATGAAGTAGAAAGCAAATGAGCTCATTAGGTTTCTTTCTCCCCTACGACATAAGGACTCATGCAATCATTTTTTGACTCTCGAGCTATACCTACTCTTCTGATACCTTATTTCCTACCATAGTTCTGTTCGCCAAGGATGAAGTAGAAAGCAAATGAGCTCATTAGGTTCCTTTCTCCCATGCGGCATAGGGGCTCGTGCAATCATTTTTTTACTCTCGAGCTATAGCTACTCTTCTGATACCTTATTTCCTACCATAGTTATTTTCTTAGAACAATCATTAGAGGAATTTTGGGGTCTAAAATGGGCCTCCTAAGGAAAATAATAAAATAATAGTTAAAATAATAAAATAATAGTTAAAATAATAAAATAATATTGATTAATTTTGGAGGAAGAAAGAAAAAAACTACTTTTTGTGTTTGTATTTTTTACATATATCCCTGTGTTTTTACTCAAATTTCGATTGGGAGAGCTCGTTGGATGTGGAATTTGATTCCGCATCCAACGAGTACCCGCACTGCATATTTTTGATGGACCTCGCTACCCCAAAAACAATAAATACCTGAAAAAACGTGATGATGACATCATCATGACA
>LPNX011066962.1:326606-385095 GCA_001517045.1 Pseudotsuga menziesii | reverse complement strand
AAAATACTTCATTGGATTAATTATTCCAAATTTAATGGAATAGTTCTTTGAGTTGATTTTTCTAGATTTAATAGAATATGTATTTATAGATTTACAAAAAAACTCAATGTGGATGAAGTCCTTGTAATAGAATATTTCTAAATTTAATGAAATATGTATTGGTGATATTTTTCAAGAAAATTGATGGATACAATGTTGAAGTCTCTCATAAGTTTGCTCAGTGTTATGTCAAAGATACTGTATCTTTTGATACTTTGAAATTCAAATTGACCACAGATTTGGTGGCTGAAGCAACAGAGGTTAAAAATGAAAGAGAACTTTGGTTTAAGAAAGTGCCATTTACTTTTAATGCACAGAGGTATCTATTGCCTGGTATTGTTCCAGATTGGGGCAAGGGAGTGCCCATCCATAACTTCAGAGCTGAATGGGTAGAACCTATCAAGGTTTTACTAAGTTATATTACATGTGAAGGAAGGTATGCTTTCGTTTTCAAATACCATTCCAACTTCCTTCAACACCTTAGTAGTGAATCAAAGATGAACCTGCCTTTCTTCCTACTAAAGAGCCTACAGAAGATGTCTAGCAAAATCAAAGAACTCCAAGATCATACTAGACAGTCCATCTTTCACCATGGACTTATCAAACTTATTATCAATAGTGTTTTGCAGAGAGAAGAAAAAAATTGGGAATATTTCCTTTTTTTGTCAGGGTTTCATAATAGTCAAGAAGGACAGTCTACTAGAAAGCAAGCTAATAAAGGATAGACCTTGATCAGAAAATTAAGACAGAAAATAAAGGTTGAAAATCGAGATTGTGTCAAATTAGAGGAAGTTGCAGGAACTGCAAAAGAAGATTGTAAATCTAAGCAGCATCTAGATGACAGTGAAAACAAAGATTTGCAGTTTATTAATAAGGAGACTCGGCCTGTTCAGAACGATGCACCAGCAGAGACATTTGTTGATGATAAGATGGTACTTACAGAGAAGGTTTCAGGTGATGAAGAAGACACTAAATTCCAAAAGCAAAGTCCAATTACAGTCTTGTCAGAGGATGAAACATACCTGTTGGAGGAGAATAAGCTTCCTGTCATTGATAACTCAAAAAGAGTTTCACGGTCAGGAATATAGGATAGCAGTACCAAAGAAAACAAAGCTTAAAGTTATGGAATTTTCCCCTGTCATCCATCAGGGTAAAACTTTAAAAATGGTAGGAGAACTTGCTCCTAGGTGGAGACCAAAGACTAGACCCAGAAACAAACTCAGGATAAACATGAAGAATTTACTAAACACTAAATTGAATAAAGAGGGGGTAACTGTGATTGATGAATCCTCCTCTGATGAAAAGCTGGATGATGGTAAGGGTGACAGCAAAGGGAAAAAACCAATGAAATCAGAAGAAGAATCTATCCTCACTGAGACCAAACTGTCTGATGTATTTTTAGAAATACGAGGCCAAATGTTAAAAGAGCAACAAAAATATGAGATAGAGGTTTCTCACTCAAAAAACAAGCTGATGGTTGAGGAAAATGTTCTTGGTGAAACTGAAACTAAAGAAAACCTAAGCTTTCATGAGACTCCTACGGAGTTGCTGCTAGAAAATGAAGAAATCTACAGGAGACTAAACATTTCATGGCTTCCCCATGAGATGCAAAGTACAACAAGAAATAAAGCATTTGATTCAGAGAAAGAAAACTCACAAAGAACTATAAAGCAGTATAAACATCAAGTAGAATATATGCAGGAGACTAATGATGGTTTAGTTATGGCCAATAGAAGACTAAGAGAAGATCTAGATGAGGTGAATAGTCACTATCAGGCGCTAATTTCAGTCTCCAAAGAGGCATTAAAAAGAAAAAGAAATACATAGTCACAATTTACAATGTTAAAGCAGACCATCAAAGAACTACAGCAATAGAATGAAGACCTCACTAGAAAGATGGAAGAGATGGAAGCATAGCAATTGAAGGCTAGGAGAAAGGCCCAAGCTTTAGAGGGGATAGCTTTGTTAGCAGAGGCAGCTAAAGATATATGAGGCTTGTTAACAAAAGCAGTTATTTGTTATGTTTTGAAGAATATTTCATTTTTGTAATTATTATTTTGATAAAACCATTTCGATGAGTAGGTGGAAAAAGCAGTTAGGGTTTATCCTTTAACTGAATTTTGAAAGATAGCAAGGCAAGTCACAAAGAGGACTAAGGGTTCGATTTTTTAGCTGCCTAGAGGAGGTCTCCTGACTTGTTGATAAGCTAAGTAATTGACTCTCATGTGTATTTGAAGAACTGATTATGAAATATATGCTCCATTTTACCCTTCAGTTTGTTCTCTAGCTTCGTTTATAGCTTGTTTAGCTACTCAGTTGGTAATTTCATTGCTGGTTTAAAGTTTTATGCTTGTAGTGCTTGCCATTTGTGGATGAACTTTTGTGATATTTTCTGTTGGATACATGGTTATTATGTTGTGCATATCAGTTTTTCTATGCTTGTGATTTAGTTCTTATTTGGGTTATGAATGCATTCCCTCTTATCACCAAACTTCACAACCAGAAAACCTTAAAAAATCCTAAAAACCTAGTTTTGTTTTTTTGAAATATTTGAGATTATGTTGGCTTGTTTTCTTATAGTCTGGAAACAATTTCTGGCATAAACATCTTTGGCGTCATTGCTGGGGAACGAAGTTGAAAACAAATTTTTCCCTGGGATGCTTATCTTTTTTCTGGTTTTAAGAGGTGAACTTAAACCAGCATATCTCTAAGACTACTTTTCACCAGTTTGTCATAGTGGCTACTAGGGGAATTGGAACTAGAAACAAACCTATTTCACCTTTGCAGTTGGGTGTTTCAAACCTAGAACAGATATTGAAGACAACGAGGAAGATTAGAAGGTCTCAGTCATTACCATCCCTATGTGACCCTGACCAGTTGGATGGTTCATCACCTTCATCTGTTTTGAGAAAAGAAGAAGAAAATTCACCTTGGTTAAAGCCTATAATTCCTGTCAGTAGCTTTCAAGTTTTCACTGATCCTCAATCTTTTAGAAAAGCTAAAACAGTCTCTCCTGGTAAGATACCTCTATTTCAGTTGAAATTAGGTAAAACCCCTTTTCAACCAAGTTCCATCCAAATCTCTTCATCACCAAAGTCAGTCAGCCTTAAAATGGTAGCCCAAAATCAACCTATAGGCATGATGGACCGAATGGTTGCAGCCAGATATGCACCATTAGTTTTGCCTCATCCTTTGAATGCACTGCCTAGAGGTGATTATCAGAAATACCTGCCTAGGTTTAATGGACAGGGAGAAACTAGAGCTGAAGAGCACTAGGAAGCCTTTCTCAGTTATGCTGATAACCAAAATATTGAAGCTAAGGACGTATGGATGAGAATGTTTGTGCAGAGTCTTGATGGAGATGTCAGAAAATGGTTTAGGGAGCTAGTTGAAGAGCTTCAGGACCTCTTCATGAGACAATGGGGTGACACCAAATATCATACTTATTATATAACTGAGTTTGGAGCCCTTAGGAGAAAGAAGGATGAAACCATTGTAGACTTTTCAAAGAGATTTAATAAAATGTAAAGCAGAATTCCTGCAAAAATAAAACCTTCAGAAACATCTGCAAAACTTACATATGCAAATGCTTTCGATCATGAACTTTCCTTACTACTAAGAGAAAGAGGACCTGTTTCTTTACTAAACATGCAGAATGCAGCATTGGAGGTGGAGTTTAACATATTGGCTTCCAATAGATTGAAGAAGGAAACAGCTCAACAGATGTATGACAGGAAAGGAAAGAAGGAAGCAGTTCCAGGAGGTTCGGCATCTCATTCTGCAAAAGGAAAAATTGATGAGATGGCCAATTTGGTGAATATTTTGACTGCAAAATTAAACAAATTAGAGCTAGAAAGAAATTCCAGCAAGCCTGTTCAAGAAGGTGAAATAAACCCTAACAATCAGAACCAATTCAGAAGACAATTTGCTCCTCGTTTCATACCTAGAGAACGAAGAAATAATGATATTCAGTGAGAAAGGAGAGGGACTGAGAATCAAAGGGTACCTCCACCTCTTCAGAACAATGTTGTTGATGAAGAAGAGATTGATGAAGAAGTGATATTTGAAGACACAGATCAGGATATGAACTATTTTGGAGAAAGGTTGACAGAAGGTTTTGTTACTGAAGGAGAGTTTTTAAATGCAGAATATTATGATGCTGATATGTTTGAAACAGAGGATGATTTAAGTCTGAAAATGACTGATGTAACTGCTGATGTTTGTCAAAATGAACCCAAGAAGACTATAAATTTGAGGTCAAGCCCAAAACAAGTAGTACAAAACCCAAAGAAGAAGGTAGTTGTACCTGCTAAGTAGCAATCTGATCCTGTGTCAGAGAAAAAACAAATTCCAGAAAAGCAAAAGAAGAACATGGAGGCTGAAGAGGTAAATAAAACTGTGCAAAATTTTAATCTGGAAAATGAATTAGGCAAATTAAAGATTCATGTTCCTTTAACTGAACTAATGAAAAATCCTTCGTATAAATAATTAGTTCTTAAAATGATCAGTTCAGCAAACAATCAGCCTATTTTTGATACAGTTAATTTGCAAGAAGAAAATCCTAATATTTTTATTGGATCAGCCTTGGCTGAAAAAACTGAGAATGAAGCAGCTGCTTCACCTCCATTTTACATTACTCTGACAGTTCATGAACAAATGATACATAATTGTTTGTTAGATTCAGGAGCATCACACAATTTAATGCCCAAGGCTGTCATGGAGGCTTTAGGTCTGAGTATAACCAAACCCTATCATGATCTATATGCATTTGAATCATGAGCTGTAAAGTGTTTAGGTGTGATTAAATACATGGTTATCAGTTTGGCTCAATTACCAATGAAAAGTGTAATCATGGATGTGGTGGTAGCTGATGTCACACCTAAATTTGGGTTAATTCTCTCTAGATCCTGGGCAAAGAAAGTTGGTGTAACTTTACAAATGGTTTTATCATATGCTACTATTCCTGTGTTTGGAGGAGAAAACAGAAGGTTGTACAGAGAGCTTCAGTTTGCCTATATTGTAACAGATGACAAGAATCCTAGCAACCATCCTCTGTATGTTGTTGATAAGGATCTGGGTACTTGCATGTTACATTTTAGTGATGATGACAATACTGTTGGTTTGTTACAATTTGAAAAGGAACAGCCAGTTAAATGCAGCAAGGAACAAGAATATAAGCTTTGGAAATTATACTTTGATGGATCATCTTGCAAAGAAGGTGTTGGAGCAAGGGTTCTTCTCATATCCCCTGGGGGTGAAACAGTAAAGCTGATGTACAAATTAGAATTCATTACTACAAACAATACTTCTGAATATGAAGCTTTGCTGGTAGGATTGAAGGCTGCCAAGGATTTAGACATTCAGCAGATTTCTGCATATGGCAACTTTGAATTAGTTGTTCAGCAGGTGAGGAACAACTATCAAGTGTTACAGGATTTGCTAAAAGTCTATCGAAATGAGGTATGGGACATGATTGAGAATTATTTTGTAGCTTTTAACATTACCTATATTCCAAAAGACCATAATCAAACTGCAGATTCATTGGCCTTAGCTGCTACACACTTTAGAATTCTCAAAACTACACAGTTGAGGTATCCCATTGAGGTTAGGTACAGACCATCTGTACCTGATAATGTAAAGTAGTGGAGAGTGTTTGAAGATGACATTGAAATTAAAAGATTTTTGGAGCTTACACATGAGTTTTCTAATTCCCTGATTGATCAAGAGGAAGATGATGAGGATGGAGAGGTGGAAGAGATTGTTGAAGATGAAATAGCTAGACACAAAATCATTGAACTAAAAAGTAATTTCATCCCAAAAGGTTTGGTACCTTTAGAGAGGATATTTTCGAAAGATGATACACCTCTAAAACCTGTTGTACAGTCTTCAGAAGAGAATGTAGTGGATTGTAACATTGGCTCTGTAGAACACCCTAAAATGGTGAAAATTTCAAAAGCACTTACAGCTGAACAGAGAAATAGGTAGATAAAATTGTTAAAGGATCATGTTGATGTCTTTGCATGGTCTTATGAAGAATTGAGAACATATGATACTGGAATTATACAACATAAAGTCCCTTTAAAACCAAATGTTAAACCTTTTCGTCAGAAATTAAGGAGGATTAATCCAGCCTTGTTTCCTGTTATTGAAAAAGAAGTGAAGAAGTTATTGGATGCCAAGATCATAGTTCCTCTCAGGTACTCTTCATGGGTGGCTAATCTAGTTCCTGTTAGGAAAAAGAACGGAGAAATCAAACTCTGTGTTGACTTTAGAAACTTGAACAGATCTTCACTAAAGGATAACTATCCTCTGCCTAAAATTGAACAAATATTGCAGAAGGTTGTTGGAGCACAGAGGATTTCTATGGTTGATGGTTTCTCAGGATACAATCATATTTCTATGCATCCTGATGATAAGGAGAAAACAGCTTTTACTACTCCATGGGGAACTTTCATGTATGATAAGATTCCTTTTGGTTTAATGAATGCTGGAGCAACTTTTCAGAGAGCTATGGATATAGCTTTTGTTGGGGAAAAGGACAAGTTTGTGGTAATTTACTTAGATGATATTATTGTATTTTCACAATCAGATTATGAACATCTAAAACATTTGAAGCAGACTTTCTTAAAATGCAGAAAATTTGGTTTGTCCTTGAATCCAAATAAGTCACACTTTGTTGTACAGGAATAAAAATTACAAGGTCATTTAGTTTCTGCTGATGATATAAGTATTGACCCCGAAAGGGTAAAAGCAATATTGAAGATAAGTCTGCCAAGAAGTAAAAAAGATGTCCAATCTTTCATTGGTAAAATCAACTTTCTGCGTTGGTTTATACCAAACTTTGCTAAGACTATCAAGCAGATTACAGCCATGCTAAAAAAGGATCAAGAAGTCAAATGGACCACTGAAGCAAAGAATGCATTTGAAAAAATCAAAATGGCTCTTACTGAAGCCCCTGCATTAGTAAGTCCAGATTTCACCAAAGAATTTCTAACATTCTCATTTGCATCTGAGGATACACTAGCAATTGTTTTATTGCAGAAGAATAAGGATGGTTTGGAGCAACCTATTGCATTCTTCAGCAAAACTCTGAGAGATTCTAAATTAAAATACAGCATTTTCGAAAAACAGACCTATGCTTTGGTGAAAGCTTTGAAATTTTTCAGAATCCATGTTTTGCATTCTAAAGTTATTTCATATGTGCCTAATGTTGTTGTAAAAGATTTTTTGACACAGCCTGACAATGAGGGGAAAAGAGGCAGGTGGATTGCTAAAATCATGGAGTATGATGTAAATATCAGACCCACCAAACTAGTCAAGGGACAAGGTTTAGCCAAGCTGTTGGCTGAATCAAACTACTAAGCTTTGGGATTGTATGTGATGGCAGAAGAGCTAGCTCAGGAAGAAGATCAAGCAAAGTTGGAGAAAAAGAAGATTATCGACTATTATTCAGTATCCACATGGTACGCAGACATTGTGTATTTTCTGTTGTATTTGCAATGTCCTTAGCATTTAGATAGAAACGCTGCTAGATCTTTGAAGCTAAGAACTACTAAGTACTGTTTAGTGGAACAACAGTTATTCTGGAAGGACCCAGGGGGTATTCTACTTAAATGCTTAGATAAACATGAAATTGAAGGAGTGATTTATGAATCTCATGAGGGTGCTTGTGGAGGTCACAAGTACTGTAAGGCAACAGCATACAAGATATTAAGAGCTAGGTACTATTGGTCCTCTTTGTTTGCAGATGTATATCAGCAGGTAAGAGCCTATATCCCTTGTCAGAAGTTTGTTGGAAAACAAAAACTGTTGCCATTACCCTTAAAACAAATTGCAGTAAGTGCTCCTTTCCAGCAATGGGGTCTGGACTTTATAGGAGAGATAAGTCCATCTTCTTCAGGACAACACAGGTGGATTTTGACTGCAACAGACTTCTCTACCAAATGGGTGGAAGCTATCCCTATGAGGAATGCCACGGATAAGGTGATTATGGAATTTATTGAAAAAAATGTTCTCAATAGGTTTTGATGTCCTCAGAAAATAGTGACAGATAATGAAAAAGCTTTTAAGTCTAAGGCAATGGAAGCATTTTGTGAAAAGAATGGTATCTTGTTGAAACATTCAACTCCTTACTATCCCCAAGGTAATGGTTTAGTTGAGTCCTCAAATAAAAATATCATTCAGAGTATCAGAAAGTTGCTAAAGCATAATAAGAGATCATGGGATTCTATGCTGAAATATGCATTATGGGCTGATAGAATAACAGTCAAGCAAACAATTGGAACTTATCCTTTCCAATTAGTGTATGGTACAGATGCATTTTTTCCTGTTCAGTTGGGTATTCCAGTGATGAAGTTTTTTTCAGAATTGTCAGGAAGAACCTAATGATATGCAGAGAATGATTTATGAGATGATAGAGTTGCAGCAGAACAGGGAAAGAGTGGAAGAAAAGGCATAGTTATACAGATCGAGGATAAAAGACAGATTTGACAGGAAAATCAAAAACAACACTTTCTCAATTGGTGACATGGTTCTAAGGTGGGATGCTAGGAAAGAGCAAAAAGGGAAACATGGAAAATTTGACAATCTCTAGTTTGGCCCTTTCCTAGTGTCTAAGTTTTTGGAAAATAACACTTTTGTCCTACAGACTTTGGAGGGTGAGGAATTGTCAAGTCCAGTTAATGGACGATTCCTCAAGCATTTCTATAGTTTTTGAGGGGAATTTTAGTTTTTCATTGTATATACTGGTGTGAGTAAAACACAATAAGGACTCCATAACCCAATGGAAATTTTGCAGATTAGCAGGTAGTAGAAAAGAAGGCACTGGTCTACAGGTTCTTGAAGCCTCACAAGGAGGACTTCATCCCGTAGCAGGAGCCAGATGTTAGGTCATGAATTTGTTTTCCTTAGTTTCATGTTTTGTTTTTGTTTTTAGAATTTGCTAATGTTTTTGCTTTTGGGAAATTTTGGTGTAAAGGTTAATTTTGAGTTTATGCCTTTAGGTTTTCATCATTTTTTGTTTTTTCTCATTTTTTAAAGCTTGCTTTTATAAAATTTTGTGTGGATTTCATTTTTGAAGGGTTCTATAAGCTGTATATTGATTAATGGTTTCATCAATGACAATAAGATCCAAGATTAATCATACAAACTGAGTTTTAAAGCTGGATTAGTGATCAAATGACATAAAATGTATGTTTAAACTTGCGTGTAGCGCAAGAGCGAAATTAATGCACTGGCGCGCTACAAGAAAGTCGCGAGTGCCCAAATGGTCATTTTTCACCCTGATTTTTTCGATGATTCCATTCCTAAGGTGATTTATCACATCAATTAGCATGTTTAATACATGTCTTGCCAGTCTAATCATGTAAACAGGTGTTTGGTCATCGTGTGAAGGATATCGTGGCAGTTGGATGCAAATGCATGGCAAATGATGATAGTGAGTGGAACGAAGCAAAATTTTCGGGAATAGGTTCCCAAGCTAAAGTTTACGAAGCTATTGAAAGCTGTGGTGGAGACATATTGCTGAAAATTCGGAAATTTTACAGTTGAAGGAAGAATTAGGGCTTCCCAGCAGTGACAGTTAGAAGCGATTTGGAGGGTTGAAGATAGCTAGAACGTGCAGTTCGACACCTAACTGGTCAAGGGATCGACTTCCAGCACCTATCTTAAGCTTTAAATGAGGTATCCCACGTGACCTTTGACAGGGTTCATTAAAATTGGGGTTTTTTCTGATAAAGCCCTATTATGTCAAAATTTCAAAGGAAGACATGAATTTACTTACCCAATAAACTTTCAATGATGAGATATTAAAAAAATATCCAAATATGCATCGTTTGAGTTAGTAAAGTTCAGACCAACACTGTTGGAGATTTCTGATTCTATGATTAAGCCAAATTATTGAAACTTGGAACACAGCATTTCCTGAACTAGTGATAGGATAGACTGTGTAAAATTGAAGACAAACAGACTGTGAGAGTTCAAAGGAAAATTGACTGCCAAGACTGTGCAAATTTGAAGAAAATAGACTGTGAGATTACTGACAGGTGCTGCAAACCATACAAAAGATGAAGAGGAGTGGAAAAACTAATAGGTTCGAGCCCACTGATCTCAATTGGATAGATAAATTTCTAGGATGTGCTGAGTTGTTTGAAAATGCAGGCTGGTTGATATTTTTCAAGAAAATTGATGGATACAATGCTGAAGTCTCTCATAAGTTTGCTCAATGTTATGACAAAGATACTGTATCTTTTGATACTTTGAAATTGAAATTGACCACAGATTTGGTGGCTGAAGCTACAGGGGTTAAAAATCAAGGAGAACTTTGGTTTAAGAAAGTGTCATTTACTTTTAATGCACAGAGGTATCTATTGCCTAGTATTGTTCCAGATTGGGGCAAGGGAGTGCCCATCCATAACTTCAGAGCTGAATGGGTAGAACCTATCAAGGTTTTACAAAGTTATATTACATGTGAAGGACCATATGCTTTCGTTTTCAAATACCATTTCAGGTTCCTTCAACACCTTAGTAGTGAATCAAAGATGAACCTACCTTTCTTCCTGGTAAAGAGCCTACAGAAGATGTCTAGCAAAATCAAAGAACGCCAAGATCATACTAGACAGTCCATCTTTCACCATGGACTTATCAAACTTATTATCAACAGTGTTTTGCAGAGAGAAGGAAAAACTTGGGAATATTTCCTTTTTTGGTGAGGGTTTCAGAATAGTCAAGAAGGACAGTCTACTAGAAAGCAAGCAGATAAAGGACAGACCTTGATCAGAAAATTAAGACAGAAAATAAAGGTTGAAAATGAAGATTGTGTCAAATTAGAGGAAGTTTCAGGACCTGCAAAAGAAGATTGTAAATCTAAGCAACATCTAGATGACAGCGAAAACAAATATTTGCAGTTTATTAATAAGGAGACTCAGCCTGTTCAGAACGATGCACTGGCAGAGACATTCGTTGATGATAAGATGGTACTTACAGAGAAGGTTTCAGGTGATGAAGAAGACACTAAATTCCAAAAGCAAAGTCCAATTACAGTCTTGTCAGAGGATGAAAAATACCTGTTGGAGGAGGATAAGCTTCCTGTCATTGATAAAACTAGGGTTGGCACTCAAAAAGAGTTTCATAGTCAGGAAGATAGGATAGCAGTACCAAAGAAAAAGAAGCTTAAAGTTATGGAATTTTCTTCTGTCATCCATCAGGGTAAAACTTTAAAAATAGTAGGAGAAATTTCTCCTGGGTGGAGACCAAACACTAGACCCAGAAACAAACTCAGGCTAAACATGAAGAAATTACTAAACCCTAAATTGAATAAAGAGGGGGTAACTGTGATTGATGACTCCTCCTCTGATGAAAAGCTGGATGATGGTAAGGGTGACAGCAAAGGGAAAAAACCAATGAAATCAGAAGAAGAATCTAGCCTCACTGAGACCAAACTATCTGATGTATTTTTAGAAATACGAGGCCAAATGTTAAAAGAGCAACAAAAAGATGAGATAGAGGTTTCTCACTCAGAAAACAAGCTGATGGTTGAGGAAAATGTTCTTGGTGAAACTGAAACTAAAGAAAACCTAAGCTTTCATGAGACTCCTATAGAGTTGCTGCTAGAAGATGAAGAAATCTACATGAGAATGAACATTCCATGGCTTCCCCATGAGATGCAAAGTACAACAGGAAATAAAGCATTTGATTCAGAGAAAGAAAACTTACAGAGAACTATAAAGCAGTATAAACATCAAGTAGAATATATGTAGGATACTAATGATGGTTTAGTTATGGCCAATAGAAGACTAAGAGAAGATCTAGATGAGGTGAATAGTCACTATCAGGAGCTAATTTCAGTCTCCAAAGAGGCATTAAAAAGAAAAAGAAATACATAGTCACAATTTACAATGTTAAAGCAGACCATCAAAGAACTACAGCAACAGAATGAAGACCTCACTACAAAGATGGAAGAGATGGAAGCAGAGCAACTGAAGGCTAGGAGAAAGGCCCAAGCTTTAGAGGGGATAGCTTTGTTAGCAGAGGCAACTAAAGATCTATGAGGCTTGTTAACAAAAACAGTTATTTGTTATGTTTTGAAGAATATTTCATTTTTGTAATTATTATTTTGATAAAACCATTTCGATGAGTAGGTGGAAAAAGCAGTTAGGGTTTAGCCTTTAACTGAATTTTGAAAGATAGTATTAAGGCAGGTCACAAAGAGGACTAAGGGTTTGATTTTTTGGCTTGCTAGAGAGGTCTCCTAACTTGTTAATAAGCTAAGTAATTGACTCTCATGTGTATTTGAAGAACTGATTATGAAATATATGCTCCATTTTACCCTTCAGTTTGTTCTCTGGCTTCATTTATAGCTTGTTTAGCTACTCAGTTGGTAATTTCATTGCTGGTTTAAAGTTTTATGCTTGTAGTGCTTGCCATTTGTGGATGAACTTCAGTGATATTTTCTGTTGGATACATGGTTATTATGTTGTGCATATCAGTTTTTCTATGCTTGTGATTTAGTTCTTATTTGGGTTATGAATGCATTCCCTCTTGTCACCAAACTTCACAACCAGAAAACCTTAAAAAATCCTAAAAACCCAGTTTTGTTTTATTGAAATATTTGAGATTATGTTGGCTTGTTTTCTTGTAGTCTGGAAACAATTTCTGGCATAAACATCAAGGAAGCTCACTTCCTTCAAAGAGATACAACAAACTCCTAATAAGATACCACATGCTAAGGACTGATCAACTACACTGCTCTCAGAAGAACAAAGTGGACCAAGTCTCTCTTCCTCCAAAAAGAGACAAAGGTAACATTCCTCCTTCCTTACATCATCAAATTGGAAGAATATGGAGAAGTTCACATGCGAGGCCCCAGGATACTTGTGCACAGAAGAACAAGTTGTTGCTTCACTACATCACAGAGATGAAGGTTGCAACAATATTTTATCAAGTTTATTATTCAAGAGGATTTTTTCTCTTAATAAGAAAGCTTGATCAATATTTTACCTGCTTAGTTTGAGGGGGGGTATTTTTCCCATGAGAGGTTTCTCTGTTTCCTTGGTTGTATTAAGCAGTTAATTTTTGCATTTAGGTTGTAATGGGTGAAATTTGGTCTTAGTTCCGAGTGCCCATGTTATCCAAAGTCATGATTAAAGGGGGTGTTAGGGTAAATAATCCTCCCTTTGGATAAATCAGCCTAATTTACCACTTATCCCAAGTTTTTTACTCAAATATGTGCTTACATCAGCAACATGTCATCAACCTTAGTGATCTAGACATCCTCCTTCAATCGGGGAGCCTAACTGAGCCTCCTCCTTCAATCTAGGAGAAAATTTAGGTAGATCTACATGACATAAGCACCCCAATCAATTAACTGGAGGTTGTTTCACTTACCTTTCAGTTAAACCAAAGTTGCATGTGCGCCTCCATCATTACTTGGCCTATTTTTGGTTTATTTCATCTAACTATAGTGATTAACGGCACATCCACCTACTTTTGGTGACTTTGTTTAGTGCGATTCAGTTCAACTAGCCTAACTGAAGTCATATATGCGCCCTCACCTACTGATTGACATGCAATTGATTTCTATTCAGTTAGACTCAATCTAAACTGCCTCCAAGTCAGATAGAATCAATTAAGGTTGTGTTAAGTGGTTAACTGATGTGTCAAGTGGTGTCTAATTGACAGCTAAGTCACTCTCATGCACTCAATTCGAATTGTCCATCTATTAATGCCATTGTATTGCATTGTAACAATTATTCAAATTTTTAAGTGACCTAGCGTTGCGCTGCGATTCTGAGCGTCTAAACCTTGCTCCGTTGGGGGCCATTCACTGGTCGGAGGCTCATCCATGGATCCGCCCGACCCTCCTTCCTTCGAGGACAGATTCCAAGACATCGTTGCTTCCCTGCCGTGCACTCAGCCTGCCGCGGCCCCTGCCTCTAGATTTGTAAAGCTTGCAGATGTGCCAGAGGTAAATCTCTCTTCTGCCACCTCTAAGTGAAAGGCAGTTACGCTCTCTGAGAAAGGTCTTATTGGCCTGTTCACCGGTCTTTGGCCATCCCCGCGATCAGTGGATATCTGGCTGAACAAAAACTGGAGAACCCTAATCCAGGGAGAAGTCCAGCAAATCTTTTGTGGAAAAGGATATTTTGCATTCATTTTTGAAAAGAAGGAGGATCAGGACCTAATCTTCAGGAATGGGCCATACTTCATGGGCCCTCGAGGTATATATCTTAACAAGTGGGACTTATCCTTTAATCCTGAGAAAGATATTCCGAAAGCAGTCCCTGTCTGGGTGAAATTACCCCATCTCCCCCTTCATTGCTGGAATGATGAGGACTTTCGAGCAATAGGGAATACTCTGGGGAAATATGTGGACAAGTCTGAGCCAAAAGCTCCAATGTTCTCCTGTACCAGGATATGTGTTGAAGTTGACCTAGAAAAAGGTTTGCCAGAGTCTATCATGCTCTCCATTGATGGATGGAATCATCTTCAAACAGTAGACTATGAGCAAATCCCTTTCACGTGTAAATATTGCCATGAGTATGGCCATTTTTCCAATTCATGCCCGAAGAAGCCAGAAAAACCCTCCCCAAAAAACCCACCTAGTGAGGGCTGGAACATTGCAAATGGGAAAAAGGAAGCCAAGCCCCAAAAACAGCAGATTCCCACGCCAAAGAGCCCCCCCGGAAATAAGTTTGCGGCCCTGGAGGTAGAGATGCAGGATGAAGAAATCCCAGCAGAGAACCTAGAGAACCAAGAAGACAGCCCTGATCCGGCGCGGTAGCAGGATAGCGAAACTCCGGAGATAGTCATCCAGCCTCAGAAACGACAGGAAGCGGCGGTTGAGCGCTCCAAAGGCAAGAAAGAGATGGAGACGACCTCGGAAGGCTCTACCACAAGATCGAAGGCAAAAGCAAGCACAGAGGACATGACAGATACTTCTATAGAAGAACAAGAACCGCTCTCCAGGAAAGGAAGGAAAACTAATAAAGTCATTCGAGAGCAGGAGGCAGCAAGGGAAAAGGCCGCAGGAAAGCAGTCCAACTTAGATTTCTTGGTCAAATCCTCGCAAGCAAGCAAATATCTCATGAGTGCAGAGGAGGAAAGAAAGGAGAAATAAAAGGCCCTCAAACAGCATAAGAAATAATGAAAATAGTCTCCTGGAATTGTAGAGGCTTGGGCGGTATGCAAAAATTAGAAGTTATCAAGAGATTCAAATTCTTGGAATCAGCCTCAATCCTTCTTATCCAGGAGACTAAGAAACCAGCTGAAGACAGCGTTGTGGCCATCAAAAGTATCTGGCCAAAAGGGAATGGAATAGCCACTAATGCTAATGGAGCCTCTGGAGGTCTCCTATGCTGGTGGAACACGGAGAAGTTTGAATTTCTCTCTGCTGTAGAAAATAGAAATTGGCTTCTCATAAAACTTGAGAATAAAGAATGCAAAGGGTAGTTTTGGATTGGGAATGTATATGGCCCAACCCTGAACGCGCAGAAGGATAGCTTTTGGTCATCGCTAGTGGAACAATGTGAGGACAAAAAGATCCTTCCCTGTTTCATTGCAGGGGATTTTAACACTACCTTATCGGCAGCTGAACGCAGAGGAGGATCCAAGGTAAGGGATCCCTTCGGGGAGAGGCTTGAAGACCTCATTTCTCTTTGGGGCCTTTCTGATGTTAAACCCAAAAATGGCACCTTCACCTGGAGTAATAAGCAAGTGGTCCCTGGACACATCGTTGCTCGCCTAGATCGGTTCTTGGTTAGTACTCATCTTCTTTCCTCTATCCCTGAAGTCAAACTTTTGTGCTCGGCGGTCTCGGATCATAAGCCTATTTGTCTCTTCTTTCCACCGGATGAAAATATGGGGCCTATTCCTCTTCGGTTCAATCGGTTGTGGTTGGAATTGGAAGAATCCAAAGATATAACAGTCAATTCTTAGCGTTGCTTCATTCCGGGTACTCCAGCCTTCATCTGGGAGCAGAAGCTAAAGAGGGTGAAAGTCGCTCTCAAGGAGTGGGTAAAGACTCAATATCAAGAACCTGCAAAACATAAGGAACTTATTTTAGAAGAGATGGAACGCTTGCAATCTGAAATGGAGGAAAGCACGATCACCAAGGAGCATCTCGTCAAAGAAATCGAATTGGAAACAAAACTTCAGAAAATTTTAAGGCAAATAGAAGAGGAATGGAGACTTAGATCGCGCATCCTGTGGCTTAAAGGGGGAGACCAGAATACAAAGTTTTTTCAAAACCAGTGTAGGGACAGGCAACGCTGGAATACAATAAGAGAACTTAAAAGTGAAGATGGCTCAGTCATTCAAGGACAGGCAGCTATCAGCGTAGAGGTAAGGAACTTCTTTGAGCATTTATACAACGATGAGGAGCCATTCCATCATGGTCTTATGGAAGACATGGCTTCTGACATTCCTTCTCTTATCAGTCCTCAGGAAAAAGCCCAACTTGAATCCCCCATATTGGAAGAAGAAGTTAAAAAAGCAATCTAGAGCCTTCACCCGGATAAGGCCCCAGGCCCGGATGGATTTCCTATTTGCTTCTATAGAACCTTTTGGCTCCTCATAAAGAGAGATCTCATGTGTCAGATATCTTGGATGGAAAAAGGTAATATGGGGGGAGCCACCAACTCCACATTTCTGGCCCTCATCCCTAAAGAATCTAATCCTTCTTCCTTCAAAAGATTCCATCCCATTTATTTGTGTAACGCATCCTATAAAATTTTCTTGAAAGTGTTATCTCTGAGACTCAAAAAAATTATTCCCTCTCTTATCTCTCCTAACCAAGGCGGCTTCATTTCAGGCAGGCACATTAGTGACAATATCCTCTTAGTGCAAGAAGCGATCCACTCAAGCACTAAAAGAAGAGAGCCTGGTATGGCCATAAAGTTAGACCTAGCCAATGCCTTCGACAGGTTAAGACATTCCTTCATCATCATGGTGATGGAAAGATTTGGGTTCCCCGCTATCTTCATTAACCAATTTCAAGCTTGCATCTCCTCCCCCTGGATAGCCCCCCTTATCAATGGTATGCCCTCTGAGTTTTTTAAAGCCTCCCGAGGGGTAAGGCAAGGGTGCCCGCTCTCCCCCTTTCTTTACATTATGGTTGCAGATTCTCTTAGCAGAAGACTGCTTAGACTTCAATTCGAAGGTTCCCTTCCAGGCCTCTCCTTTAGGAATGGTGTGTGAGCCATCAATCACGCTCTGTTTGCAGACGACTCCATTTTCCTCGGAATAGCATCCACACAAATTGCTAGAAACTTCCTCAACCCCCTGGACCTTTTTCTTCAAGCCTCAGGAAGCTCAGCAAACTCAAGCAAGTGTCAAATCTATAGTTGGAATTGCCATGCGCCCACTCTCCGCAGCATTTCTCAAATTCTTCAGATCAAAACCAATCCAAATTGGACTCATTTCAACTACTTGGGCATCCCTGTGGTTATAAAATCCCTGACCACCTCAATGTGGAATCCGGTCATTGAGAAAATCAAAGCCAAGACCCAATCCCTGGGAGCGAGATGGCTAAATTTAGCTGGAAAGACAGTTCTAATCCAGTCCATTCTATCTTCTTATCCTATTTACACTAGCTCGATGGCTCTAGCACCGAAGAAGGTCATCTCCAGCATATGCAAAGAAATCAGAAAATTTCTCTGGCAGGGAGGGAAAACTCAAACGAAGAAGTTCCACCTGGTCAAGTGGGACACTGTCAAGCATGCCAAAAGCCATGGGGGTCTAGGCATCAGAGATCCGGAGTTCACGAGTAAAGCCATGGGAGCAAAATTGATTTGGAGACTAGTTCCTGGAAAAAAGGAATGGTGGAAAGAAGTTCTCAGGAAAAAGTACATTAGAAAGCCCAGGTCAAAAATGTTGGATGGAGAATGGAAGGGCAAAGGAACTACTCTTTGGCAGCTGTGCAAGGCTTCAATCAACACAATTACTGAAGACCGCTACTGGATCCCCGGCAATGGGAAAAGAATCGATGTCTGGAACAACAGCATCTTAAGGCATCCGCCGCGATCTACATTACCAAGTATGGCCCCTTTCTTTGAATGGTTGTCTGCGCAGGATATCCTCTCTCTCTTCGATATCTCTCGGTGGGATGAGGATGGCCATTGGATAGGATGGAAGGACATTTCTCCTCCAGATCATATGAGAAATGCGGCAGACCTTTTCCTTTCCTCCCTCCACGGCCTTTCCCCGTTGAGCCTATCAGCGAAGGATCGGATGGGATGGGGGAAATCTGGAAAGTACACTGTTCAAGAGGGATATAAAAAAAATTCCAAGGAACCGACAATGGCAGACAGCTTATGGAAAAAGGTTTGGCATCCCGACAGCATCCCTAAAGTCAACAATTTCATCTGGCTCCTTCTGCACAACAAGCTTCTAACTGCAAAAAATCTAAGAAAAAGAGGCATTCTTGGACCATCTCGATGTGCACTGTGCAACGCAGAAGAAGAGACTTCTAGTCATCTTTTCCTTCAATGCAAAGTCTCCAATATTGTCTGGAAGATCGTTCTCCCCAAGGAATTCAATCGTGACCTTCCAGGTAATGCAGTTCAGCTCTAGACTGGGCTAATTTTTACCCAGGTTCCTTGTCCAAAAAGCCAATTCTTAGTCGTCTTTGGGCCTTAGTTCCAAAGAATCTTTGCTGGCAATTATGGCTGGCCAGAAACTGGGCCATCTTTAAGGAGCAAAAGGTCGTCCCAGCTCGCATAGCAACAAAAGCAATGGGAATGATAGCTGAAAAATTCGCTTCTAATAACATCAGTTACCCCCTGCAAGAGTCTATTCCCGATCCTTCAGCCATTTGGTGCAAACAATTCTTAAAAGATAATAGCTCCCTTCAGTCCAAGAATTCCTTGGGAAAAATAAATCCTCCTAGTCGCTCCTTCCAATGGGAACTCCGCCTTCCCATCAAAGATTTTCAGTCCTGGCTCATGAATAAAAATTCGTACTTCCTTTTTTTCGATGGGGCCTCGAAAGGCAATCCAGGGGTGGCAGGTGCGGGTGGGATCTTGTTGGATCCCGGAGGACAAGTGGAACAAAGATTTGCTTGGGGTCTGGGCCATAGAACCAACAATGAAGCTGAGTGGTTAGCCCTTCTTCAGGGTCTGCAACTCATTCGAGACAAAAAGCTCCGGAAGGTTTTAATATTTGGCGACTCTAAGCATGTCATCTATAAGCTGATCAATGGATATCCCACTGGAGCGATAAAATGCCGTCGGTTGTATAAAAAAGCTAAGCTTCTCATGTCCCAATCTTTCGAGGTTTTTCACATTCTTCGACTTAACAACAAAGAAGCGGATAACATGGCTAATGTTGGCGCCAATCTTCCCCTTGGCCACTTTAGCCTTGATGGAAATCTTCCATATATCAAGTTCATTCCATGATGAGACGTTACAAATCTCATTCCCGCATTCTCTTCATGCTATGTGTTAATATGAAGACTTTACCCCCTAATAAAATGTATGGTTGCCTCCTAGGCTTTACGCTCTCTCCCCTCCTTTCTTTCTTCCCCCTCATCCCTCTCCTTCCCTTCTCCCTTCTCCCCTCCTCTTCTCCTTTCGCTCCCCCCCTCTCCCACCGCCTTCCATCCCTCATTAGCCTCCCCCCATTTGGCCCTCACCTTCCCTTTCCTTTTGGCGGCTCCTTGCTTTTAATTTCATGTCTCGTATGCCCTCCTCCAATTGCCGCGTGGACTATCCTACCCTCCTTGGCTGCTGCTGAAATAAAGACTGGTAGGCTTTCAATTTATTGCCTCTCCTCGCACAATCGTTGCCTCTTCATTCCCTCCTCTATGTCACTTCTCTACAAAGACTCGTTCCATCACTCTGCTCCGGAATTTGAATATGGTTCTCCAGACTCTGTGAGCTTTCTTCTGAATGTAATAGCTGGAATTGGGGGAGGGAGACTGCTGGGAATTCCGTGGCATGATCTCCCTCTCATCTGCGCCTTTGTAAAGGAGCGTCTAGCTCTGTCTACCTTCTCCCTCTGTCATTGTAGTTACCCTTCAGCGTCCTGGGGTTCTGTTGGCACAACTCTTTCTTGTGAAGACAGTCTGGTTCGGGTTTTGGGCTGTATATGTACTGGCTGGAAAATAGGAGTAGTGGGAACGTTGTCATGCACAGGAAGACTTGGAATTTCTTCTTTGCAACAGGAAATCGCAGTGCTCAGGGGTGTTATAACTGAACTGTGGGTGGATTGTTTTGTTTTTTCGTTGAATAGCCAGTTCTCCTGTCTCGTAATTGCGGCCGATTCTGGAGGTATGGCTCACGCTGGTGATAATGCTGGGTTGATGGACATTAAAAAGAATTTACACAGGCTGTATGAGATGACAGCGATTGGGGTTATGGATAATAAAGAAATGGCCAAGGAAATCAAAAGGATGAATGAAACTGTGAGATACGCATCGCTCCAGGTAAGCAACCATGACACTCGTATTGACGATAACGAGAGCAACCTGCGCGAGCTGCTGGGCAAGGTGGACAGAATTCAGGAAGACCTTGAGAAGCTCATCACCATGAACCAGGGCAGCAGGGTTAACGGAGTAAATGAAGAAGCTGATCATCCCATGGAAGAAGAATCGGTTGTGCAGCCCAGGGCTATCAGAGGCAACCCTTAACTTATGTCTTATGGATTTTCTGTTTCAATTCTGTATGGGTAATGTTTCTTTGTATTTTTCTATGTAACCAGTTCGTGAGGGTTTATACAACCCGAGTCAATAGCAATTTTGGAACAATCATATGCACTGTCTTATGGGAAATTATCAGGACAAGCCAAATGTGCAGCAATTTTGATCTGTCGGCTCTATATATTTTGCTTTCTATGTAATGAATGGCTGTGCACAGCCTGTTAATATATTCTCCCTTTCTGTTTCTGTTAAAAAAAAAAACAATTATTCAGATTACTTTTGATTAATGAAAGCAATTATACAGCTGCAACTCCCTATTGCATTGTTTCATATCATTTTCTGAGTAAAATTGTTTTGTGAAATCTATTGTAAGTTTTTGTCTTTATTCATAGATTGTTTTGCTCCAATTTTATAATTATTGATTTGATTGAACTACCACCTTGGGACCAAATGTCTTGATGGTGGATGATTCCATGAGGGTGGGTGCTAATATGGATGTTGGATTGTATTCCATACTAAAGGGAACATTTTATATTCCTTCGCTTGTAGCATCAATTGACGCCCCTATGATATATGTAATACCATTACTTGCAATAGATCCTAGTGATCCATTATCGAGTGTTTTGAAACATAGTGCTTGACATCATTTAAAATGACCTATTAGAAAATTTATCCTTAGGTCCAACCCAATTTGTCTACTTTGATATATGAAGGATATGTTAGAGGAGCTATGTCATTGTCTATGACTGAAATATCCTATCAAGTATTCAAGAAGCCTGAGAGGGTTAGAAAAAACTTGATCTAAGGGTTGTGACTTAGGAAAAATACACTATGAAAGTCAATCAACCAAATAGCCATTGGCTAATATAAATATCCAATCAAAACATGAAACTACTCATAAACATTGTCAAAAATAAGAGAATTCATGTGAGGAAGAATGGTTTATATTAGTATTTATCAATGAATAAGGAAATATTACAATGCACACACCTAAAAGTAGCTTAACATAGTGAAGATGGTATTCGATTCTACACTATTGGGAGGGTCCATTGCTTCCTTGTGTTATATTTTTAATGGTTATACAAGATATTAAAATATAGAATCATAACCATATGCAATAGGATTACTGAAAGATAGACAAGCACAACAAAAAAGAAAGACACAAATATTTTATCCTGGGAAATCATGAGGGAGAAAACTCAACAACTTCTTATGGATAGATTCGTCACTTATTACAATGTCATACAAAGATAGAGAACCCAAATATAAGATGTGTTTTGTTGCTTCTTCTTCTTCTCCGCTAGTGAACTTGTCTTTATCACTCTAGGATCAAACTTACTTGCACTTGTTATGTGTCCAAATGAGGGAGGGTTCCTCTATACATCCTCGGAATTTATAAATAGCCAACCCTTTTTCAAGTTGGATGTAGCCCTAGATCCCATATAGGAGTTCATCATCATCTCTACAATCAAGCCATCAAGTAGGTATATCCCAGGTCCTCATTTTACGTTTCCCAACCAATAACCTACGTCTCCTACTATCATCCCATTGTATCTAGATCATCTAATCACTCATATGCCTATATTATGTCCCTATGACAACCTACATATTCCACACCATGGACATCAACCTAGGAGAATACATGACATCATCCATATGGAGAGAAGCTCAGGTGCGTATCTCATGTCCATCAAACAACTTGTGTCTCCCACCCAGTGGGTACAACCTAGAAACATCTATATCTTCCACTCAGTGGATACAACCTAGATGTATTACATCTCTCTCTCATTCAACTTACATCTCCCACATAGTGGGTACAACCTAGGAAAATATACATCTCCCACCCAATGGGTACAACCCATATGTATTACGACTCTCTCAGTCAAACTACATCTTTGTACATGGAGATACAACCGAGGAGCATCCTTTCAGAACACATGTATCTTCCTCTATGCAGATACAGCCTAGGCGCATCCTATATTCTTTATGAAGACTCTCTCTCGATCAACCTGCGTCTTCACACATGAAGATACAACCCAAGATAATCCTTTCGGACCACCTGTGTCTTCATCCATGCAGAGATATCCCAGGTGCATCCTAGATGCTTTATGACCCATGGACCACCAATGTATTCATACATGGAGATACAACACAGAAGCATCCCAAATGCATTGCATCCTTTCATACCACCTACATCTTCGTCCATGCAGATACAACCCTAGTGCACCTGTGTCTTCCAGACATGCCACATCACTCCCTCTTTCGAGGAACATTGATTTTGATAACACCAATATTCTCTCTAAAGCACTCGAATCTTTACTCTTTCTAACCACTTGGTCAACACATTGGTTGTATGCTCATATATCACCACATACTAGAGCTTCATTTCTCCTCTTTGCACCATATCCCAGATATAGTGATGTCGGATCTCAATGTGCTCCAACTTGTCATGAAATGCACAAGTCATCTCTAACTCAACATCGAACAATCCCACAAGTATCTTCAAAAGTATACTCTTCCTTGTAACTTGTTGAACTATTGTTATGCTCATTTGCTTCTTGATGCACCAAGAAAACATGCTATACCTCAAGTTGAAGCAGCACCCTGAAGTGCTCTTCCTATGTGTATCACTACCATCCCAATTAGAGTCAACATATCCCTGTAGGAAGATCCTATGATTTCTCGCATATGTGAGTCCATACTCAAGTGTACACTTAAGTTACCTTAGAATGTGTTTTTTCACAACCATGTGAACACGTCTTGACTCCACCATGTACTAGCTCCAAGTATTCACCACAAAGCATATCTATGGCCTCATGTTCGTCAGGTACATCCATGAACCGACCATCTGCTAATATATTGTGGCATCAACTATCTCTAAAGTAGGATCGCACAATAACTTCAATTTTGATGCCAATGGTGTGGTGATAGCCTTGCAATCCAACATCTCAAACCTCTTCAAGATATCGACTGCATATTTTCCTTGCCTAAGAAAAATATCCTATGGATCCTTCCACACCTCTAATCCCAAGAATCATGTCAAGATTCTTGAACTATGAGATCTAGTGTAGTCACTCCCTCTGAATCGAAGCACCATCCTCCCTCTACATCTTGTACTCTCTGCATTAGGCCATTTTGTATTGGAGTGATAGGTAGCTTCCTCTGTTGTTGATCATCTATGTATCCAACTATTTCATCTCTCAACGGTCACTGGATACTAAGATCCTCCATCTCAGAATTTCTTGAAAGTTCCTGTTGCACCCATCTATGAGCTTCTCGTCCTCTTTAGGCTTCCATCTTCAACCTTGTAGCAAAGTTTGAGATATCCATCACTCTATATTATCGTCAAGTAACTATATGTGTTTTCCCATATGTGCCTTGTGAGTCTGTACAAATCCGTCTATGCACAAGTGGTTCTCTACTCAATAAGCACTTCTACTTCACTGGAGAAGTGTGTTTGTTCAATGGAGCAAATGTCTCACCATAATTGACTCCCTCCTTCTGAGAGAAACCACAAACCTTTCTTTATATTTCTCAATGTTGTCATCTGTTGCATGTTCGATCTTGTATATCCACTTGGAATACACTGTAGACTTCCCTTCAGGTCTTGAAACCTCATCTTGGATGATCTCTCGTGCCCAAGATGATCTTATCTTATATGTTTTTACCTCTTGAGGTGGATCTACCGGTCTCTGTGGCTCGATCATATCATGATTCTCATGTTCTTTTGAAGCTCTTTCTTACGCCATAGTGTCTCTAGCCCTGGGAACTTCAAGTTCCTCTTCATGTACTTTATTGAAGGTTTGTACCTGATTTCGCACAAATTGTGAAACATTTTCGGCAAATGGTAAATCAAATCATACAGTTTAAGTGGACTGACATAGATAAGGTTTCCTTTAAATAAATAAAGAAAGCAATAGCAAATGTACCTTCTTTTAGAAGTCCATATTTTTAAAAGGATTTTATTCTATACACCTTTACTTCAAATAACTCTTTTGCAGCAGTGCTTAGTCATAAAGGAGAATTGGGAGATGAATATCCAATATCATTCATGAGCAGTGGATTACAATGGGCTGAATTGAGTTACCCGGTCGTAGATAAACAAGTGTATGGAGTATTCAGGGCAGTAAAACAATTCAAGCCCTGTATTTTGAAGAATAGAAAAAAGTTATCGTTTCATCTGGTTGTCAGGTCCCTCTTTGTACAGAAGGAATTGGGTGAGAAAAGAGGAAATTGAGTGACTACACATCAAGAGTATGATTTGGAATTCAAACCGGCTACTATTATTAAAGTTCAAGGATTATGCAAGTTGCTTACGGAAATTCACGCTAATGAATATGATGATTGGGAAAATGAAGCTGAATTAAACTTAATTGATGTATGTCCCATTTTCACTACTCCTAAATCTTGGTACATATATTTGGCGCATTATCTCCAGCAAGGATATCTTCCAAAACATTGGAACTCCAAGCAGATAAGGGAACTTCGATTGAAGTCAGCTTCTTATCATATAATCAATTGAGTACTTTTCATAAAAACTATGATGGAGTTTTTCTTAGATGTCTGGAGAAATAAGATGCATTTAAAGTGGTCAAAGAATTGCATGACGGTCCTACGAGAGGACATTTTTCTAGGGATACCACAGCTCATAAGATACTCAGAGCTGGGTACTATTGGCCAACTCTATTTAAAGATGCCCATGTTTACGCAAGAAAATGTGATGTATTCCAAAGGATTGGTGGCACATTGTCGAAAGCAGCAGGACCATTACAACACGTTATTATTTCAGAACCATTTGAGCAGTGGGGCATAGATATTATTGGAGAGATTAACCCAAACTCCTCACTGCAACATCGATATATCCTCACAGCTACAGACTATTTTACATGATGAGTGGAAGCGGTTCCTTTGCGCAAAGTGCCTGAGGATGCAGTCATCAATTTCTTGTAAGAGAACATCATAACTAGGTTTGGGGTTCCAATTTCTCTTGTTTTCGACAATGCATCTTATTTCTCATCTATCAAGATAACAAAATTTTCTTGTGAAAAATAAATGAAATTGCATTACTCAACAAATTATTATCCACGGGGTAATGGGTTGGAAGAATCAACTAATAATAATATCATTCGAATTTTAAAGAAAACTATTATTGAAAGTCAAAGAAACTGGCACATAGCCCTTCCTAATGCACTATGGACAGATAGGGTTACCTCGAAGAATTCCTTAGGAGTTTCTCCTTATACTCTAATCTATGGAAAGGAAGCCATACTCCCCCCAAACATTCTGCTCCCATCATTGCAGTTAGCTCAAGCCTCAAGAGGATCCGATACCGAAATTTTACAAGCATGAATTAATACTCTGTTGAAGCTGGAAGAATCAAGACAAAAGTCCAAAGATAGATTCAATCAACATCAGGATATTGTCAAGAGATGGTTCAACAAACAAAAATCCAGTAAGAATAATTTTGAAGTAGGAGACTTAGTCCTAAAGTGGGATTACCTGCATGATGAAAAGGGAAAACACGTGAAGTTTCAACATTTATGGATTGGCCCCTATCATATTGCTGAGAAGCTTGGCCCCTCAACTTACAAAGTTCAAGATTTACAAGGACGGGAATAAAGTCTTCCTGTAAACAGCCTCGTCCTCAAATGGTATTTTACCTAATATCTAGGTGAACTTTGCACATAAATAAAACCTTTCTTTTCTTTATTTTTTCTAGTTTGTTTTTCTTGATTCATAGTTTTGTTTGTTGTATGCTTATTGCACTAAAAGGCGCTCTACATCCCAGTATGGGGGAGATCTTGTAACTTTACATAACGTTATGTAACGTTATGTAAGGTTACTTTTTACTTCGAAAAAGTAAGAAGTAATGAATATATTTTGTCGACCATTAAAAAATAAAAAATAAACTATCTGCAAAAATAAATTTCGGCCAGAAAAAACAACCTAATATGGAGATGTTGTAATGTTCCTACCTAAAAAACAATAAAAAATAAAAAATTGAATTATCGGCAAAAAAATGTTGGCCTTACACATGGTTTCAAAACCATGTGCAAGGCCTCCTAAACAACACATGGTTTTAATGTACATGGTTTAGGAGGGCCTTGCAAATGGTTTTAAAACCATGTGCAAGGCATCCTATACAACCCATGGTTTTATTGTACATGGTTTAGGAGGGCCTTGCAAATGGTTTTAATACCATGTGCAAGGCCTCCTAAACAAACCATGGTTTTAGGAGGGCCTTGCACATGGTTTTTAAACCATGTATGGAAGAGATATTGTAATGTTAGTTTGTAACAAAATAAAAAAATAATAAAAAATATTATATGTCGGCCATTAATAATATTAAATATTAATAATGAAAATATTATATGTCGACCTTAAATAAAAAGATGTGTCTTTTGATTTGAATCAAATCAATGGCTATATATAGGATACACCAAAGCAGATAGCTCCTTGAGTGCAATACCTAAGAAGAAGTTTGCACCTCGAGAGATTTGATCCCTCTCCACTCTTGATAGAGCCTAGGATTTGGATCTAGGCTAGTAATAAACCAGCTCAATATTTGACTCTTGGAAGTATAGGAATCTGAATAATCTCAAAAATCTTTGAAAGTTAGGAAGTGCTTATGGAAGGCATTTGTGGTAAGGTTTGATCATAATGAGATTCTTCATTTGTTTCCTGCTTATGGAAAGTGAAGACAACTTCGATCCCACATTTGAGTCATTATAAACCCTGTAAAAAAACTAAGACTCATGAGGTCTGGAGTACTATCTTGGGGCTCCATCCATTCTCACATTAATATATGTTTTAGGAAGCATACCATGATAGACCCACGGAAAGGAAGCAGGTATGATGGATGTATGGCATTCAAAATGATCCCATGCTACAAATCAAAATCCAAAAGGCTTATATTAAAGAGTCAAAATTTCGAGATATATAATCTCCATCAAAGAAATGATGTTGAAGGAATAAACCATCAAATCAAAAGAGCTGCCTAAAACAACAAATATCAAAAGGGTTCTTCTCCATCCGTGACCATGATGAGAAAACAAATTTATCACTCACACAAAAGGAAATTAAGGATGGAAGAACCCATATCAAATTCTCAAAGAAAAGAAAGCAATTAAGGAAGACTCAGAAGACAAACCAATTAATGAAGACCCAAAAGCCTCAAATTTCATCCATTGAGGCTTGAGACTCACATACACTACAAGCAGAGGTGTGTAACCAATTATAGTGGCCCTCAGCTTCAACGCGTAAAGTGTCTGTGCTGTCTGACTCCTACCTGGCCAGGACACTCACAAAATAACCTATGTAATTACCCCATGCAATACCTAGGAAAGGAAACTAAGGTCACCCCAATATAACCAATGCTCAGGCGGACAGTTGTAGGCGAGATCGACCGTATGGGGAGGGTAGAAAATCCTGAAGCTGGAAATCACCAACCAGTACCTCAAAATCTCCCATATACGAATACGATCCTAGAAATATCTCCGGCGCTCACAAAAATCGGCTAGGGGTTATCCCAACCACAATCGTGTACGATGCCTCGTGCTTAACAAACAATGCCAAGTGCAATCGTGTCTAAATGAAAAACAAGGTATGTCAATACATGAGATGCATGTTTTTCCTTCAAATGATAATGCAATCCATCCTAAATGAAAACCTAACTATAACTTCAGTAAGCAAACCTGATGCAAGTACCATGCAAGTGCAAAGATGCAACAATGCATAAATATGCAAAAAATAAAATATATTTGTATTTTTTAAATAAATAAGATGTAAAAGCAACAAAATACTCTACAACTCTCAGACCCTGCAACCACTCATAGATAGCAACTAAGCAAGGCACCAAGATAAAAAAGACCTAATGCACTAATCCCAAAAGAAAATGACAAAAATAACATCTTATCAAAAGTGAATCAAAAATCTGTGGTCAGAAACAGAGGCAGTATACAAACACCAACAACATCCAGGAAGACTCAGCAATATTCAAAACTCGCCCAACAACTCCCAATCATCCAAATAAAGCTCAAAACAAAGGCATATGCGACTGTTCACAGAAAACCTGCGTACATACGCGGGAATTCAAAAGAAAATCATGTCTATACGCAACTGTGAAGCAAAAACTCACGTACAGGAAGAAAAAGAGGGTAAAATGATAATCCAAGACCAAAATTACTTCAACCAGACACTAAAGGGTAAACCTGCTTCTAGACTCGACACAGAAACTCAAAGAACAGAGAGCAATTCAAGCAAATTGTGCACCCAATCCCCAAAGAAAAAACAAAGAACCTCCCCAGTGAAGTCGTCAATTTTGTTACGGAGAATATAATCAATCCATCTCTTATATAATCAATCATGTATAAGCAAATAAATACATCCATGGATACAATATTCATATTTTTGCACGTGTATTGGACAGGAAATGGATATTTCTATTAATAAAAACAGAAATACAATAATGACAACCTTTGTCGACACTTCTTCGAACCCGAGAAACCGAGTCCTCCACCCAGGCCTCCACCACTTCAATCCTCCATCTCTCAATGGAAAGCTTACAAAGCAAAGGCAAGCTTGGGAAGAGCAAAACTGTGTGCTCCAAAGAGACAAAGGGATGCAAACTCAAGCATAAACAAGTGAGGCAACAATGGATTATGGTTTCTTAGCTCTCTAATTTCTCCTCCTTCAATGTATCCAAGAGGCTCAATATGTAGCACTCCAAATAGGCAATGGAGGGTCGAGTCCGACCATTCTCAAGGCATATGGAAGGCCAAGAGTCAAGATATATGGGACTCTATGAGGAAAACTCCAAAAAAATTTGGCTTTATGTGCATTTCCTGATGTATGCGGGTTTTGGCTCAAAAGCTACGTATACACGCAAGTATAGCTTTAAAAGTCGCGTATAAGCATAAACAGGTGTTTTTGGGGGACTTTCTTAGAACATCAAAGTATAATGTGGGAAAAGGGGGTCCAAGGAGTTTGCAGAGGGACATGGAAGGCCATAAACATGTGATTAATCAGGTGTGGTAAAATCAGCTATTACAGTCTCCCCACAGAACGACTCCCCAGACAATCGACCTGTCCCAATGGTGAATCCATGGAAAACCCTAGACAAAAAAGGCCAAAACGGGGACAAAGAAAACCTAGTTTTTGGATTTTGAGCAAAATTACTTCCCACTTGATTTACCTAGTAGGTACTAGGCTGAGCAATGCTCAACTTGACTCCGGGACCAAAAACTAGTGAACCAGCCTCATATCGGTCGTCATCCTGTAAACCCTAGCCTCCATCACGCTCGCATTGAACTCAACAACCCCCACTCAGTCGAGTATTCACATCATCTTGTCCACTTAACCACAAAAACAAAAAATCAAACGCTACTTAGGATTAAAAAATTAGCAAAATTGTGTGTTATGTTAAAGACATGTTTCAATGTCTTAAAATGTAGGAGTTGTCGGTATTTGCATGCACTACATCCTAGGGAATGTGTGGTTCTTCCATGTACTCATTGATATATAGAAAGGTCTTTCATGTACTTTATGATATATAGAAATATTCTTTTACATACTTGACGGTATATAAGAAGGCCCCTTTCGAACAGTTGTGCATTAGACAACACAACTACGGATTTGAGCTTCCAGGTACTTTGTATATATTGGGAGACACCATTAGGATCTTAGGACCAACTAAATAGCCATTTGGTCATCTTGTTGAAGCAATACACCAACAACAACACTCGAGGAGCTACTACGCACGTATTGTATAGGTAGTCGAGTATACGAAAAGGGGTACAGTCCCAATCATCCTTGTTTCGTATTACCATTGGACCCTGCGGTATATCATGAGTTAGAATGACTTGACACTATTGTGAGGATCCAGCTTGTATATCCCATCTATCACAAGTTTGGTTGTTACTTTTAGATTATGTAGCGCTTATTGTGAGTGTAATTAGGAGATATTTAAAGAGAGAGGTAGCTTCATTAGAAAGTTATAGCTAGATATTTTGGGACTACCAACCAAGAGACCCCTTCTCAGGGGGAGCCTTCTGTTTTTCCTTCATTTGGAAATGTTGGTCCTCCGTTCATTGTCACTTTGAACCTTCTTGGATTGACCATAGGATTACCCATATGGCTATTCAATCAGATAATCCCAGTTGCGCCCAATCTCTTGAATGTTAATTCCCCATCACAAAACTACCAATATCATGTTGATCTTTCACCTTCTTCGCCAAATTTGTCTTCTTCCCTTTCTCCTTCTTCTCTTGTCGAAAGTTGTGATGTTAAGAAGAAGAAGAAAAACAAACAAGAAATCAAATCTCAACCAACTACTCCTCACAGTGCCGAGAGTATTTATCTACCCACAAAAACACCTCGTAAGCCTAAGTTCCCTTGCAGGATTTGCAAGGGTGGTCACCCTTTTAAGGATTGTCATGGTCTGTCCCAAGTTTCAGAAGTGTGATCTAAGGATTCCCAACAACCCATGTCATCATCCTTTAGTCATCATACTGATAATACCCCATCAACCAGTGACTCTATGGTTAAGACTCGAAAAGGTAAAGTAAAAAATGCTTGCTTACTATGTAAGGACATGCACCTTACTTATATTTATCCCCACATGGAAGAAGCTTCAAAGTTGTTGGAATATATTATTGTTCCTCAACAACGACTTCTAGTTACCGTAAGTTGTCCTTTGACCTCCCATTAGTTGATAAAGTGGTTGATCCATCTCCATCCTTGGTCGATCCCACTCTTTCTTTAGAGTGTGAAGAACAAGTAGTTCACCCCACTCTTCCTTTGAAGAGTGAAGTTAAAATGGTCGAGTTGATGTGTTCTCCAACCAATCCCACTCTTTCATGCGAGAGTGTTAAGACTGAAGTAGTCACTTTGATGCAATCTTCGTCTTGTCCCTCTCTTCCAGTTGAGAGTGAAATGAAAACTGCTGGAGTTTTCGTAGTCGATTTGAATTGTTCTAGGAAAAGAGAAATTGTGTCTGTTTCAATAGAACCCTCTCCAAGTATTGAGGTTATTTCCTTTGATTGTAGTAAACTGACTGAAAATCGTCCTCATTTGAGTGTTGCTTTCCACATATTTGTGCAAGTTACCGCTAAGAATATACTTCGCATTGTTGTTGATAAAGGGACTTCTGTTAGTATTTTATCCTCAACTGCTTGGTAAGGTATAAGTTCTCCTCAGCTTGTGCCAACCACCAATCAAATATTGATTTTCAATAGAAGACCTACTACACCTTTAGGGATCATTCCTCTTACATATCACCTTAGGAGGAAAATTTGTCTGCATTAATGTTATGGTAGTCCAAGGTCCCTTAGATTTTAATTTACTCCATGGATAAGATTATGTTTACGCCATGAAAGTTGTAGTGTCCATACTCTTTAGAGTGATGGATTTTCTCCATGATGGGAAGATTGTGACCATTGATCAGCTTTACTTTGTTACACCTGATCATCGAATGATTGCTAGTCACCAAACTTTCCTAAATGTCCTACATGTTCTAGTTGTTCCTCCCCCTTCGTTGGCCATGTATCTCAACTCCGGACATCATGTCAAAGTTAAGTCGTTAGTAAACTAATAGCTTCTTCCCATTATGGGGAAGCTTAGGGTGCATGACTTCAGTATTTATACATCGTACTGAAGTTAAGTCACTAGCTTCTAGCTTCTTATGTACTTGGAACGAGGGGTAAATTACCAACCTCTAGAGATCATGCTGAGTAGGAACTGATTTTTTCAGCATAGTTTATTTCTAATTTTTAAACTCGTTAAAAAATGAAACGGATTCTTCCATTGTGTCGAGCCATTTACCAAACTCAATACTTTAACCTTCATGTCATTTTCCTATATCACTTGATCCTCTTTCTTCCTCCATCTCTAGTGAACCTTTTCTTGGTAGTAATAGAGAACATAATTAGATAATAATAAAAAATAGGTAGACAAAATAAATCTTGGGGGCATGCATCCAACCTCTTTACATTATGTTGAAGTTAAGCTACTTGACATCGATACTAGGGGAAATTACCAACCATTGGACATCATGTTGAGAAAACACCCGTCAATGGGACTCATTTTAAGCATAATTTCTTTAGTTTCAAGCTCACCAAACCATGAAACAACATATTGAACATAGTTCATTCTTCATTGCAAGCTAATTCAAAAATGAAGCAAATACCCTGAGCATTATTCCAACCAATCTTCGAGTTCGTTCAGGATAGTAAGATGGTGTTGAGCTTACTTTTTACATTTTTTATGCATCTGATTAAAACATGAAAAGTGATCTGAGCTTAGTTTATTGTTTTTTCATGTTCTGGATTCAAACATGCAAAATGTTCTGAGTTCTTTTGATACCATAATCATGCTTATTAAAAACCAAGTAAAACGATATCAAGTATACTTTTATTGCTTTTTCGGCTTGTAAAACTTTTAAGAAAAAAGAACCCTACAATCTTTCAACACACTCCTCTTTAGTAAAAAATACACAAATATCATACTAATGACAATGGAATAACCATCATCCCAAATATCACATTGTTGCACCTAGAGTAGTGTGGAAATTGAACCCAGGTGATAGATCAATTGCACTCACAAAATTACTAATCAAACATGCAAATTTACACACAAAGGAGACTAAAATTGAAACATAACACTAATCTGTATTGAATAAGTGTACAATAGCCAACCTTGTGAAGTCATAGGCTCCTGCAATAAATAATTACATGAGAGATTCGAATGCATAAGGATGCCATTCGAAATAGTCAAAAGCAAGCTTACTAAATCTAGTCAAATCCCCCATAGGTGCATAAAGCAGTTTCCAAATCTGCCTAGGAGCTCACAAATTGACAAAGTCAAATAGGCAAACTAATAGGTGATGGAAAGACAACTCATAAATGCTTTTATTAGGAGAAAAGAATGGAGGATGATGAGGCAAAAAACAAGTCAACTGCACCTAGTCTTACTTTCTCTTTTGCCATAAAACTCAATAAAGCAAGCAATAAAGCAAAAAAAGCAGACATGCGCTAAGGAGGATCTGGAATAAAACATATATGTTAAATATGGATTCCAAGAGGTTTCTCTAGCACTCCATGACTCAGTTTTAACAAGTTTGACTTCTAGGGCATGTGGAAGACAACTTGCACAGAGTAGAATATTGGAAACTAGGCAATAAAACAAAAATAGATTAATTAATGTCTAAGGTAGCTAACTATGGGTTGATTATTCTAACAAGTAGCTAAGCTCTCTACAACCTAGTATGGGGGTCCAGATGTTGTCACGTAAAGTAACATTATGTTAACAAAAAGAAAGTAATTAAAAAAAAACATGTCGACTCGTAAAATAAAAAATTAAAATTAAAACCAAATAAAAATTAATTAAAAGAATCAATATAGATCCATCTTAAACTCGAATCTATCAAGCATGAAGAGTGGTCAAAT
Source organism: Pseudotsuga menziesii (assembly GCA_001517045.1). Taxonomy (NCBI): domain Eukaryota; kingdom Viridiplantae; phylum Streptophyta; class Pinopsida; order Pinales; family Pinaceae; genus Pseudotsuga; species Pseudotsuga menziesii. The sequence goes on along the minus strand of LPNX011066962.1, from coordinate 350,982 downwards.
TTTTTAAGATGTAAATTTTGTACGGACTTGTAAAATATTTAAGTTTAAAATAAATTACACCTCCAGAAATTAAATCTCTATTTATGCTTGATAAATTCAAGTTTAAGATAAATATATACTCAATTAGTTACCAATTATCACCAATGTTGATCACTACCACAACTTTGAGGTCAAAATCTTAAAAAAAATAAAATAATAGAATTTCAACCATTTACAATATATAATTCATCCTACCCATATGACAATAAGAGCCCGAGTTCAAAATTCAAATACTAACAGCACTGTTTTCTTTTATGTTTCATGCTTGTATGTGAGCTCTGATTTGACATTGAAGCAAAACAAATTTATGTTTTTTTTACTAGTGAAGGTTGCACCTCGATTAATATATGACAAAGAAAATAGGACGAGGACGAGTGCCTACTTCTCTTACGAATAAACAGAGTTTTGATTTCACGTTGGAGCAAAAACATTGTAATATAAAAATTAAATATTTTTAGAAATACAGTCCTGAATTTTTTGCACCACAATCCTGAAAGTCATATAATGTGGTGAAAAGTTATGTTGAACCATTAGTATTTAGTGAAAGAAACTGAATATGCCTGCCAAACCTAGAGGTTGTGAAGGCCACATAAAATTAAAACAGAAAATCTACTCTGAACAATGATTTTATGATGCTATTTATATGTGAATTTTTTGTAATGAGTAAATTTTATATTTATGCTCATCAGTCATTCAAATTTTCCATAGTCACACGGTGACACTAAATATCTTACAACCTAAAATAATGGCTATTTGAGGTAGAGACTGACATGCTGTATCTTATCTTTGGCCCCTGGGGTTTGGTCTGTTGATCACTTCAAGCTTCACGTTTTATTAAAACATAGAGGCTCTTAAGAAAGGAAAAAAATGCTGTATCTATTAAAAAAAGGAACCAGTTGTGAAAAGCACTGACATCCTTTCTTATTGGTACGAGGGATGACAAAGTTTCATGTTCAAGGCATGGCTACTGTGCGCCAAAATACTGGAAGATGAAGGGAAACAAGGGTGGGTTTTTTTTTAAGGATGGGCGTAGCGATAGGGCTGGATGGTTCACTCAAGGAATGGATAGTCTGTGTAACCAACCACAGCATCTGGAAGGTAGAAAGTATCTCTGTTGTACTTGTTGAGAGGGGCATTTAACTCAAATCTTCTTGGTAAATCTGGATTGGCCAGAAAATTTCGACCATAAACTACAAGATCAGCCTTACCGCTTGCAACTGCTTCATTTCCATCTTCTCTACTATAACCTCCTGCAACTAGGAATGTTCCCTTAAATGCCTTCCTCATTGGAAGCAGGCTCTTAGCTGTTGCAACAGATTCCCCTACAGTTACCATTCTGGGTTCTACATAGTGGGCATATAGGATGTTGTATTTATTTAAGGCCTCGGCCATGTAAAGCCCAAGCACATCTGGATCTGAGTCACTGGATTCTAGATATCCTGCAAATGGAGAGAGTCGTATTCCCACTCGGTCTGCTCCAATTTCATTTGCCACTGCTTCAACAACCTCCAGAGGAAACCTGCATCGGTTTTCCAGAGTCCCACCATACTGATCGGTTCTGTTATTTATGCTGTCTTTCATAAATTGGTCAAGAAGATATCCATGAGCACCATGAATCTCAACACCATCAAAACCTGCCACAAAACCACCGAATTTATGCATAGAAAACTGTAACAGTTCCCTATTTAGTTGAACTGGGTAGTTTAGGGAAAAGCTATTCTAATATAATGACAGATGAATCGGTTATATTCAGAGTCGTAAGGAAAACTTGAGGTCCTTCTATAAATAAAAATAGCTCTGTGACTTTTACGATAAAAAAACCTGAGCTATTATCTGGATAAAAATATACCTCTGGGCCTATGTGAGACCTGTTAAGATAAAAACCCTGAACTATTCTTTGGATAAAAATACCCCCTGGGCTTATGGGCTTATGTACTATGTGTGCAAATGGTTAATGGCCAAATTTAAGATTTCTTAAGAACAGTCACCTGCATTGATAGCATTTCTGGCAGCAAGACGAAAATCATTAACAATATGTGGAATCTCCTCAGTTTTTAGAGCTCGGGGAGGGGAAAAATCTACAAAATCCTTGCCGTTGGCTCGGAGAATATTTGCTGATATTTTTCGATCTGATGATGAAACGGGAGTCTGACGATTGGGTTGATAATCTGCAAACCATAAACCCTTTCAGCTATCACTATTCAAAGAAACAGACTGCAAAATGTAATTAGCATCTTTGAAAAAACTAACCTGAAAGAATAAGAGTTATCTCTACCCATTTTGCATTATCAAATGACATTGCCGAATTAAATAGCAAATTCTGACATTATGCTGTGGATGCGTGCATTGGAAGACAAATTTACATAACCCAATACACACAGATCTACCAAGTGGATACATCGAAGGAATGTATGGATAGCAATGAATAGATTTTTACCCACATGGGAAGCCCTTCCAGTGTGCCAAATCTGACAGAAGAAAACGCCTCCTTTCTCGTGGACAGCATTGACAATGGGTTTCCACGCCTCCACCTGCTCCTCTGTCCATATTCCAGGCGTATTCGGATACCTGTAAGTTGCACACCTTCTCATTATCATCATCATTTGGGCTTGCTTCTAATAAAGAAGCTCATAACAAAAACTGGGTTTATTACGATATGAGTATAAAAATGGACATGGGTATCTGAGATAGAAAATGTCACCCTACCCCTGAGCAGAATCGGAGACACCAGTAGCTTCTGCAATCAGAAGACCTCCATGGCTGGTTCTCTGGGAATAATATAGGATTGCATGCGGTTGGGGCATACTGTTGTAGGATCTCTGTCTGGTTAACGGTGCTAAAACCACCCTGTTGAACCCCTTTCCAGTATGAACAAACTCATGCTATATATTTGTGCTGTCTAATTGAGAAAAGGGAGAGCAGAAGAATGATACCTGTGAGACAAGCTGAAGGAACCCAACCGGTAAGGTGTTATCAATGGGATCTGCTGCTTTGATTGGTTTTCTTCTGTGTTTTGTTTTCCTCCTCCCATTGTGATTAGTGTCTTTCCACTGTTCTGGTTGAAAAACTAGAACGGGATCAGCTAACCTCCACCGCTGTAGAGAGGCAGTCTGATTGATATGAATGGATGCTTTATAGTTGTACTGAATTATCGGGCTACATGGAATTTGAAGTTTGGGGCTATATAGGATTACAACGCAAGTCGGATTCGGTTTGACTAGCGCCACGGCTGATAACCAACCATTTCCATAAATCTTTTTGTGGCTCAGAATGCGTCCAGAGGTACTGAGTGGTAGGTGTGGAAGCGGGAAAATAGAAGAGGTCCAGTCGGAGGTATGTTAACACGCCAAGGAGAGCGATGGCGAATCGCGATGGTAAAATGGAGTTAGCTGATCTCTAGACCATTTGCATCTTTTGAGGCAAGTTTGGTCCGAATCCTAAGATTTTTTAGTGATTAAATTGTAATTTTTATTGCAAAAATGGATTCAAACCTTTCATTACCTTCTGCCACCCATCTTATGCAATTCCAATCAGTGAAAGCTACCTTTTACCCTTTGAACAATTTTCGCTCAATTTTGGTGAGAAAACTCACCAGATTTTAGGTGCAAATGGTCTAGAGTTTAGCCTCCTTCCCGAAGACTCTGCCCTTTTCTATCTCTACGCTTCAAACTAATTTTTTTTTATGTTTTGAGTTTTTATCTCCCTAGTCACATAACCTTTTATTAAAAGAGTTAACCTTCAACCATGTATATAATTCTTTCATTAATATTTTTTTATTAAATAATTTAAGCAATGAAGAAATTAGATTTTACTTATATACTTAACAAAAATCTAACAAAATTACTTACAAAAAATAACACAAACCAATAATTAACACCCATTAACATTATGCAATATACACCCAATTAAAATTTGGGTTTGGGAACCCATTTAACTAACAAAAAAAAGTAACGACGGCTTATAGAAATTGTTAAATGTCAAAAATACGTTTTGGAAAATTGTTTATCCGTTTGGTATGACGTTTTCTCGAAAATTTTAGAAGTATTTGACAGGAAAAATGCCCCGTGGCGAGCAAAACGTCCTCAAATCCCAACCGTTGCCTGCGATCGTCAACAATTCTAGCAACGTGCAACATACTACCTTGCAAGAAAGCATGCGGCGTCAAAGTACATGTGATGAATTAAACTGCACCTCATTAGATATCGGGTGTGTTTAATGCAACCTCGATCCATTCAAACCCGCGCCATACCATCCAAATTTGAAATTTGAATTACTCAAGCCTTGAGCTGATATCCATATTCAACTCGTCTAGGTAGTGTTTGTTGGACACAATAGCACACTGAGAAGGGGGAGAATCAGTGTATCACCACTTTTGGCTAATTTCAACTTCTTAAAACTTAAACAGAGATTATCAATTGCTTATTACAAAATGCATCAACAGTAACCAATCAAATCATCAACACTGATCATAAGAGGCACTTTGCAAGATAAGTTTCAAAAAATCCTTCTTTGGTTTTCAATACTTGGAGACCAAGAAAATAATACAAATGTCCTAAGTCGATCATTTGAAATTTCTTCTTAAGGATGGATTTCACATGGGTTAAAAGTTTATATGGTCACTACCAATAAGAATAAGGTCAGCGACATAAAGAACAAGGATTATCACATGGTTTCCTACTTTATTGGTATAGACATTTGGGTCAGAATGGCTTTTAAAGAAACTAGTGACAAGCAATAATCTATCCATTTTGGCATACCAAGCCCAAGGTTCTTTATTAAGGACATATAGATATTTCTTAAGGTGGAAAACTAGATTGGAGTCATTTTAACATATGAAAGAGGTTTTTCCATGCAAATTTATTCTTACAAATCGCCATGCAAAAAGGCAGGATTGAAATACATTTGATGGACCTCCCATTTCTGTGAAGCGGTAAGGGAAAGAACAAGGAAGATGGAGTTCATTTTGGTGTCATGGGAAAAGGTTTCATTGTAGTCAAATCCTTCAACTTGGGAAAATCCCTTAGAAACTAACCTTGCCTTAATTCCTTCAACACTTTCATCGAGTGCATACTTAGTTATATAGACCCATTTATATCTGACAAGTTTTCTTCCTTTAGAAAGAGATACAATATCCCAAGTATCATTCATCATTGAGGAAAGATCTTCATTCATAATTGCATCCCAATCTGGATGGAAATAATCTTCTACAAATGTTTCTAGATCACGAGTCCTTAAAATTTGAACCAAAAGAGAAGAAGCTCACTGGAATTGTGAATGTGTTTAACATTGATCTTTGGGATCACTGCCAATATCACCAGCTGCTTCACATGTTGTACAAACCCATTTAGGAAGCTATTGTGCTAGTGTAGGTTCACGTTCAATGGACCCAACTAGAGGACTATGAGAAGGAAGAGGTGGATTTTTGTCCTCACTGCCATCATCTAAAGAAGAAACTAAAGTAGTGTCATTAAAAAGGAAGTTGGGAATAGAAGATGGCACAAACATCAAATAGGCTTGTAGGACAAGATATTTTCATCGAATTTGATAATAATGTCACTATAATTTTGTTGAAGAAGTCTATAACCTTTTAAATATTCAAAATATCCAACAAATATTCATTTATCACTCTTTGGTTGTAATGATTTCCTTTTTTCATCAAGAATATGAGTCCATGCTTCACTACCAAACACATGAAACTGGCTTACATATGGTTTAATGTTATTCCATGCTTCTTCTAGTGTGATATATTTTAGAGCCTTTGTGGGAATGAGATTGACTATGTAATTGGCACAATTAATGTCTTCATCCCAAAATTGAAGACTAACTGTTGAAGTATGATTGTCATTGATGTCAAGGCATTTAAAGTGCGATGTTATTAATGTCAAGATAAAAGGGAGAGATATGTCTATAGAAATTCTTTGCAGATGCTAGTATCATTATCTACATACATGGGAATAAAAGAAGTATGAAAGAGACCAACTATTTCCCAACTAACAGAACTAATGGAATCGTATATTTTGGTTAATTGTTTGTCTATATCAAGACTTGGCATTGTACTTTGAAAATAAACACAACCTACTCACCTACCGAAACAATGGTGTAAGGTTTCACTACCGAAACACAACTACAAGAATGAAACACTCCACTGAGGGAATTTCAATAATTGTATAATGCTATCAAAACTCATCCTAACTACCAGAATTGTAGAATCTAACTACTGGAGCTACAAAAGGAAAATACGGTAACCAAATTGTTGGTTGGATCATATCCTTCCGATGTTTCCACAAAGTGTTGATCATATGTGAAATGGTCATCTTATGATCATGATTCCTCATGGGTCCACAAGTGCGCTTGAGAGACCATGAAAACCATAGAACATAAGAAATTATTGGAACCATAGAACAAGCATTACTGAAATGAGCTACAAGAGTTCTGATAATTCTCTAATGTTTTCAACATGTGTCCTAACTACCTGATCTCCTATAGGATGTGGATCAATACTGTCAGACATTTTTTGATAAAAATAAGGATTAGATGATTGAATGGGACATGAAGATTATAACTTAACAATGTTATAATCTCCACGAACAAGTGGTTGTCCATTTGATTAGCAATGGTGTGATTCCCATGTTTGATGGTACATTACCAACGTTATCAATGGTATAAATGGTTGAAGGATGTTTATCACCCAACAATGAAATAATATTGGTACAGTTGTAAAAGAATTTGGTTGTTATCCCTAACTACCTGAACTACAGAGGAACCAATTCAACTACCAAAACCACTCATTCATGTAACTAAACTATCATATCCACAAAATCCTATAGATTTGTTTCCTTTGGTTCCATGTAATGAGTAACTTCCATATTTTGGGTCAACATTTGGTTTTGTGAGATTCGTGATACCCCACTAGCACGTTGGCTCAACAAATTCAAAATCCCCAAACTAAAATATGAACATGTCAGCTCAACAAGACAAATCCCCATTTCGTAATGAACAAGTTTGATTTGAAATGTATTATGAATAATATAAATACACTTTAGTTGTACGCATTTGAAATGTAGATGTCAGTGATGACAAGTGTGTAAGCTCGAAGGTATAAAGAGGAGACAAAAGATGAAGTAAATAGAATATTTCTTTATGTATCAATGATATGGGTTTGTGAATTGTTGATAAATTGAGTTATGGCTTTCAATTTAGTTTTGTAGGAAGAGAGATTTATTTCGTATACAAGTTATAGAGAAATCATGTAAGAACATTTCTGGAAACAAATCTAAAGAAGCTCTATTTTTTTTATCTATGATTATAGGAAACAAATTTACTGGTATTACATGATATGAATTAGTTGTCAAAAAAATTCCTTGAGGAAGTGAAGTTCTACTTTCATTTGGGTATTCCAAGTTAGTGACAGTCAGTGGATCCTTGATGATAGCATAAGAGCAGTGAAAGTTTGATGAAGCTCTACCCATATCGATGGTTCCCCTTATGCATTTATATTGAGGATGAAAATTCTCTTTTTTATATGAGTTACAAGAACTACTAAAGGTGTAACTACTAGAAGTGCATAATTATTGGAAGTGTAGAGTTACTTGAAATGCACAGTTACAGGAAATGTTGTTGTAATCACTCAGATCACTAAGATACCAATAATACACATATAGAATCATATAATCATAATAGAGACAAGAGACAATAGTAGGTAGAATAACATCTTTATATTACATAAAACACATAAGGGTTCATACAAACATCAAACCGAACCAAGTTCGTATCTAGATCAACAACCTATTATATATGATTACAAAACAATTATGAATAACTACTTGTCGGTTCAGTCAACCGACACGTTCTTTGGAGGCCGACCTAATCTCTAATTAGTCGGCTAACTAGTCTAGTTGGCTCACCGACTAGCTCCTCCAATGTCTTCCCCAGGAACAAAAGCTTTCTTCGTCTCGAAGAAACAGGGAGGTACAAAATTATCATGTCTGAGTAGTTTGCTTCCAATTTGTTTTGTCTTCATGGGTTGTGCAGTCGGATAGATGGTCTTTTCTGTACACAGATTTCCACAATGGCTTCTACTGTAATGGCTAATTGGTGTTGAAATTCTGTCCAGTTGCGGAGATCATTCCGAATGTCAATGGTCAAGGTTGTAATGCTTCACAGAATCGACATCTTCTCTTGTATTGGTAGGTATGTTATATTGCTCATGTTGATCCCCAACAATTGAGTTTTTTCTTCTACTGTGTCCAACAATCTTTTCATTTGTGAGAAAATCTTGTCCAATGTGTCGAGACTGGGTAGTGCCTAATTCATCCACTGATGTGCTTGTTTTTCTAATTTTTCAAGTTCTGTTGTTTCCAGTACAATCTGATCTTGTACTGTACTCCTCATTGCTGCTTCCAATCCTTGTTGATTTTCTAATGTTTTAATGTGTTCACGGGTGTCTCGAGCCTACTGAAATACCTGGCCATTGTAAGTGTACCAACTATGCAGTACTTCTATGGTGGCAGACTCCTCCAAATGTTCCTGCAGTACTTTGTAGGCTTCTGAGAATGTTGTGTACTGATTTATCAATAGCACAATAGTCTCTTCTTTTTTTTCATCCTTCTTGGCCTACAATTGTGTCTGAAGGTTCGACACGACACTTTCCAGTAGTTGATAAGCTCTCTCTAACGATTTGTCAGTGTCAGTCTCTTTTGCTCTTGGTAAAATAGTTTGAGTCAGATTCCTGCATTTGGTCATGAATTCGACTTGTTCTGTTTCAAGTTTGTCTATTTGTTCTTTTCTATTTTGATTTCTCGTTATAGCCTCTTTAATGAGTGCTCCCAATAGCTGGTCTAGTTCTCCATCTCTAAGTTTTGGTCTATCGACTGCAGTAGTCGACCCTAGTTGATGAAGGTGGATAGCCGTCAGTTCCTGTTGTGTCTGTTGTTGTTCTCTTTTCTTCTTTTCTTTTCTTTTGATTTTATATTTATAGTTATGGACCACCACTGGTCCTGTTGGTACTGATGTTCTGTGTTGTTGCTCTATTTGGTCCTCTTCAGTCAGTGGATTTTCAGTCGACTGAGCTTCTGTTGTGGCAAGGTTAACTAGCTGAATTACATGGGTGGGACTTGTAGTTGTTTGTGCCTCTAGTGGCGGTGAAGATGGTGGCTCTGGATTGTGAGGAGATTTAGGTGCTGGTGGTGGTGGTGGTGATGGTGAATGGTCTGGGGTTAGTGGAGTGGCTGGAAGGTGACTTATCGGCATGGGGATTTCGACTTTTGGTTGTAAGTCGACAAGGTTGTTGATTTCTTCAAAACCCATGAGGTTGGTGATTTCTGCATCTAGTGCTACTTGATTATTGCTTTCAAGAGCAAGTGTTCCCTCGTCTTCCTCATTAACCGGAGGTTTTGGGATAGTTGGTGTGAATGATGAGATTTGGGCTGCTACAACTGTGGTTGTTTTGTCAGCATTTCGGATGTACGAGCATCTAATAAGTCCCACAACTTTTGGTGGTGAAACTTGGTCGGTTTGTAGGGTGAGGCTTTGTCGGGTAGAGCTCGACTCTATGATTTTGTGAGTGTTTTTTATTTGCTGGGAATTGAGGAATAAATTTGGAAGTCTGTTGATAAATTGCTGAAGTTCAACATCTTTATCAATTTTTCTTTAAGGGTTCCGGGGATGATATCTTTGTAAATTGGTGATATGGCAATGGTTGAGTCTGGTGTTATTCTGGTCGGAGAAGGTCGTGGGGATTCTGGTGTTAAATCAATAGGACTTACCTCAGGTTGGGTAGCAGCTCTTACTCTTTTAAGCCTACCTTGCTTTGCTCCTGACTCGATGAACTATTTGAACTGTTTTTCAATAGATACTTTGTTGAGTGCGACATCCTCCAAAATGTCGGCAGTTGTAGCAAGTAATTCATCTTCGTCTTCTGACTCCTCCGAAAGTATGAGTTTGCGCTCCCCTTTTCCTTGTGCCTGAGTCCCTTTCTTTTTCCTTGAGGTTGATATTTCCTTAGCTATTCTTTTCAGATTCTCTTTTGTCATGGCGTACTCAGGTCTGTCAGACTGAGTTTCTTCGTCTAACTGTTCTTCCCCTTCCTCCTCCTATTGTTGGGTCTTCTTCCTTCTCCTGATCGGTCAATGGTTCAACAATAGAGTGGTTAATCTCTTTTGCACCCGCCGGTATGGCTATTTTGGTCTTATATTGTCGGGCTAATTCTGCGAAAATTTCCTCGACTGTTGCATAGTAGTCAAGAGGTTTTGTGTTTGTTGTGGAACCTTGTGAGTGCCATACTGCAGTGTGGTCGAGTTCCAGCTGGCTATGTGCTGACAGGAGTAGACATATTCATATTTTTTGAGGCAGACAGTCGACAGCTTCCAGCATGTCGAGTTTCAAATCGCATCCTCGACCTGTGACAGTCCGGCCCATGGACACGATTTTGGCCACCATTTTGGGTGTAGTGGCTTTAATTTGACCGACAATTAATCCTTTGGATTTTTTCCCTGTCGGCATTCATGTTAGTCTTTCAACTAGTCTTTCTTTGATACCTACAGGAACAAGGTCTCCTTTGTTGGAAAGCCTAGTAATTTTGTATATGGTTTCAGCTGATATTTCCACTGGTTTGTCGAAGTAGAACTTCCCATTATGGTATCGGCTGATGATAAATTTGACAATATTTTCTTTTGTCCCTCCAAAAGTCACCATGATGGATGCATTCATATAGTTCATGATAATGCTATGGTTTATTTTATTCCCCTCCTTTGACATTTTTTACTTACCCCCGTAAGCCCATTTTTTTATTTATGCCCAGTGTCGTGCCCATGAAACTTCCTGTACTTTTATGCTTTTAATATTTCCCAACCGTTTCACTAGTGGACTTACAGTGGATTCCAACTCTTTTGCTTTGGTTTTCATGGCTCTGGTTTGCTTTGGGGCCATCTTGTCGGTTTCTGGCTTGTCTTTCTTGGTGGTTAAATTGTTCTAAGACGTCTGGTATCTTGGTCACTCTAGATCTTTGTAAAGTGGTAGGAATTATTCGTCCGACGTAGTATTTATAGCTGGAGCAGATGGCAATCTTGTCGATGGAGCTATTAATGGAGGATTTGATGGTAAAGGACGCACTACTGAAGGCTCTTTTAATGAGCTCTAGTTTTGGCGCTCCTTCTGACCGTAGTCATGATGGCATGATTGACCTTTTGATCCTCTTGTCGATGTCGATTGTATGGTCGGTATACAGTATGTCGATGGTGGAAATGTCGGTTATTGTCGAATTGCATTCTGCACCGTCTTTCTAGATTTCTTGTCATTTTGGTCTTCTTTGATTCTTATTGTTTATAGGGTTTTTAGGTTTTTATAGTTTTTGTTAACAGTTATGAAACTGTTTCTCTTTTTATTTTTATTTTTATCTTTGTTTATTTTTTATTTTTGTTTATTTTTTTATTTTTTATTTTTTTCAGATTTTTCTGTTTTGATACTGCTTTAGTCGGGCACCATTTACCAGTTTCCGAAATAGTCTGCCTTGTAACATTCTTAGTCAGACTAATCCATTGGCATTGATTTCTTCCACGATATAGGGTTCCGTCCACTTTGTGTGGAGTTTCTTTGGTTTGCCTTTCACCCGACTGTTATACAGTAGTGCAAGATTTCCAACAGACAAGTTCTTGTTTTTAATGTTTCGGTCGTGCCATGCTTTTTGTTGTTGTTTTTGAATTTCTTGATGTTGTATAGCCATAATTCGGTCTTCCTCTAGCTTAGTTAGTTGCATTAGTCAATCATTCTTTGCTTCTTTGATATTAATATGTAAGATGTCAGCTATTACCGATGTCTGTTGTCGGAAGTGTAGGGGGGTTACTACTTCTTGGCCATAGACTAGTCGAAATGGTGTTTGGTCGGTGGATCGTTTATATGGTGTTCAATAAGCCCATAAGACAATAGGAATTTTTTCATCCCAGTCATCTTTATCAATGTTACAGATTTTTGTTAGGCCTCTTGTTAGGGTTTTATTAAATGCTTCTATTGCTCCATTAGACTGAGGGTGATAAGTTGTACTTTGTGTGTGGTCGATCTTGAATTGTTATGTTAATGTTGTAATGGTTCTGTTAATAAAATGTGATCCTTGGTCGCTGATTAAGGTCAATGGACAACCAAATCTAGTGATTATATTTTCATATATAAATTTGGTACCTACTTCACTAGAGTAGGTTTCGACAAGTTCTGCCTTTGCCCATTTAGTAACATATTCCACTGTTGTTATGATATAACGTGTGCCTATCCTTCTTGCTGGAACTGGAAATTCCCCAATGAAGTAGATAGCCCAAATTTCAAATGTTAGACTTGGGTTTACCAATATTAAAGGAATCTCAGTACTAGGTAAGGGTCGACCTAAACGTTGGCAGTAATCACACGTACTAACAAACTTTCGACAATCTTTGTGTAGTGTCGGCCACCATAATCCTGACTGTTGGATATTTTTGGCAGTCGTGTCCAATTGAAAATGTCCTCGAGCTAGTCAATAGTGTGCTTCATGCATTATGTTTTCTCTTTCGTGTTCTAGAACACACCGATGGAGTAATTCATCCAAGCCCATTTTATATAGGAATCCATTCATTAGAGTATATGGTGCGGCCTTCATTGCTAGAATTTGTTTCTTTTTAGTGCTCATACCTTCAGGTGCTTGACCATTCTCTAGAAATTGAGCTATTTCTTCTAGTTTTGTTGGTACAACTTCTATTCTAAATAGATGTGCACCCGAAAGGTCATCTTTGACTCATGTTGGTTCCTCCTTCATGTCGATTCTCGACAAGTGGTCGAGTCCAACATTTAGCTTCCCTGGTCGAACTACTACTTCGAACTCAAATTCTTGGAACAGTAACAACCAACGACATATTCTTTCATGGAGTAAGGGTTTGTTTACCAAGTATTTTAAAGCTTGGTGATCTGTATAGAATATGAAAGGATTAGCTAATAGGTAATGTCGATATTTCTATAGTGCAAATGCCATTCCCAATGCCTCTCTTTTTGTCTTTGAATAGTTATGTTTTGCCTTATTTAGTTTTCGACTACTATACACAATTGGGTATTCCATCCTGTCATCTCCAAATTGAGTTAGTATTGCACCTATTGTTATGCCTGATGCATCGATGTGGACGTGAAATTTTACTAGCCAGTTTGGGAATCTGAGAATGGGTGCTTCGACTAATTTTCTCTTCAATGTGTCGAAGGAAGCATCACATTCCTCAATCTAGTTGTACTCTTGGTCTTGTTTTAATAACTCTTCCAAGGGATAGGCCATATCTGAATAATGACGGATGAACTTTCTGTAATAGCTTGTGTGTCCTAATAGAACTCAGACTTGTTTTGGGTTCACCCGGGATTTTAGGTCCAAAATGATTTTTATTTTTGCAAAGTCGAATTTGATGCCTTCTTTGCATACGATATGTCCTAATAGGATTCCTATGGGGGCCAAAAAGATGCATTTCCTTATATTGAGAGATAACTGAATTTGTCAACATCTTTCCAACATTAGTCTTAGCCACTTACAATGGTCTTTCAGCATGGAGTATATCGTCCAGTCATCAAAGTATATAGCCATCGACTTGTATATGTATTCTTGGAATGATTTAACTACTATCCTGGAGAATACAACTTGTGCATTCTTTAATCCAAATGGCATAACATTATAAGTAAATGAACCGAATTCGCAGACAAATTTCGTCTTCTTCTGGTCTTCTTTCGAAATTGGGACTTGATTATATCCTGAGAATCCATCTGTAAAAGAGTAGCATTCGTGTCCTACAACTTCATTAAAGATTTCATCTGCGAATGGTGTAGGAAAGGGATCTGTTAGGGTGACTTTTCTTAGTTCCCGAAAATCGACACAGATTCGTAATTTTGTCGAGTCGTGCTTTTTTGGTTTGACGACCATAGGGCTTTCCCACTCCGACTAGTCGATTGGATATATGATCCCTGATGCTAACATGTTGTTGATCTCCTTTTTCACTATTTCTTTGTATTTGTGAGATAATTTGTACGGCCTTTTCTTAATCGGTCTTGCATCAGGTTTTATGTATATTTTCATTTCACCTATCTCTTGTACTAACCCTTTTAGATCTTTGTAGTCTCGGGAAAAAACATCTTGGAATTATTTTAATAGGGTAACTATTTCGGTTGTTTGCTCATCATTCCAGTGGTCACATATTTGTGCCATTTTTGGTCGATCGTCATTCAAGATATCGACTTCTTTGGCCTTAACTTTCGCGTCCATCCATTATGGCGCCTTGATTTCATTTAGTTGTCGACTTCCCTCCTTAAACTAAGAAAATGATGCGGGAAAATCTCCCACTGTCATCCTTTCAGTATCATCCTTATCAGTCGACTCGACTTTCAATATTGTTTTAACTGGTTTTACCATTTCTGGATGATCAATTTTCCACTGAAAGATTTTTCCATGTGTATGCTCATTCTCCAATCTAAGTCTTGTCGACTGTGCTATTTTATTCGATCGATTGTTATTACAAGATGCTTTTAGTCGGTTATGGTTTTGTGTTGAAGTGTGTTGAACAATCAGTTGTATAAATGTTTTTATTTGTTCAGTTGCTTCGACTAATTTTTCATCTTCTGGTACGAATCTAAAGTCTTTAATGAAATTTTCCTTAAGTTCCTGCCATATGATTGTTTCGCCTCAAGATTCTTCCATCTTATACCATTTGTTTGGTAAGTCATCTAGTGTGGATGGAAACAAGTGTGGCCATGTTCGTTCGTCTTTGTACCCAAGTCTTCTCCATTCCCTTTCGCATATACTTATTTGATTTTCAGGGTTTTGTCCTTGTATTAAGACCAATATTTTAGGTCGATCTGATCTTTATACGAACAGTCTACGTATCGGTGGCCTTCTTTATAGTATGTAAAACGTTGAATGGGTCATCGTGGTTTGTTGTCCCGATTTCCATTGAATTGGCCTCTACCTCCAAATCCTCTATGACGATTGTCATACCAGCGCTCATATCTTCGACCTTCATAGCATTGGTTACTTTGTTCATTTTTTTCATTGTTCCTCGGGATATTATCATTGTTCTGAGCAACAACGTTCATCTGGTAGACTGCATGGTAATTTTTTCGATTCTTTAGGTTCAAATGGCAGTCGGCTGTCGCATGACTTTTTACCTCATAGATCGCACACCATGAAATTTTTCCATTTTTCATATTGTAAGGGCAGTCCTTCGTCATGTGTGACCCATGTTCTTGGAAAATGTCACAGAAACATTTCGTTTAGCAAAACGGACATCCTGTCGATTTGCTTCTTGTCGACGGTTGTCTTTGGTATGTCCGGCCATTGAGCAGGTTGTGCAACAAATGTCCTAACCATTGAGGTTCAGTTCTCTTAATGATTTTTGCATGATTTCCAACTGCTCCTCGATGCGATTGTCGACAGGATGTGTTGGATAGTCATCGTCCATCTCGACCTGTAGTGCTTTCATCAACGCTTATTCATATGGTTTGAATGTGTCCAGGATGATATGTCTTCAGATCTTATGTACAAGTCCTGCAAGAAACCATTGAATTAAAATTTGTTCATCAATCTTATAGTCTATTTGGCTCAATAGGTCCTTCCATTGCTTGTCATAGTCCCAAACGGTTTCTGTGGGTTTTTGAACAGTTGTTTTCATCTTTTTTCCGCCGGATGTTTTGCATCTAGTGTTTTGAAGAAGGATAGGAACTGTTGTTTAATTTCTGCCTTGTTTGTGTTAGGTGTCTTCTCCGTATATGTCATATACCAAGTTAGTGCCCTCTTCTGTAAGGCACCAATGAACTGTGCCATTTGTCTGTCTTCACTAGTTATAGTGTTATCCTCCTATGTTGATTCACCGACGAACTAGTGTCATTTGGGATCCTCATCACCCTCATAGAGGGGGATGTGTGTTGCATCGTGCCCCATTTCATTGGTGTCAGCTTCAGGCAGTGGTGGTGGGGGTGGTGGGATATTCTCTACTGCTCTGTGTTGATCATAGCTAGCTGGAGGTGCCCATGTTGACTCCAATTCATTAAATAATCAATAAATAATCAATTTAATGATGGAGGGCGCCTTCACTACTCTGTTTAACTGATTTTAACCATCAGTTATCAATATGGGGCATTAATGACACTTAGATCACCCCCGAAGTGCTCCAGTTAGCCTCCCCGAATGTAGGGGAAGGCTAAGTTATCCTCCTTGACTGAAGGTAGGCGTGGGTACGATCTATTTGATGTCATCTAGTGCTCCTCTAATGTTAATTAAGTCAATAATACTTAGGATAGTGGTTTAACTAGGCCAAATTGACCAAAATGAGTGTGTAAGGTGGTAAATGTCTCCAACACCCCCCATTAAGCTATACTAGGGAGGAGTTAGAAAACATAAATGCATAAAAATGCTAGGGCCTCAGCAACTAAGGCCATAGGTCACCCTATACAATGCTGAAACTGAAACAATGCTCAAAAACAAACTAAGTGAGGAAAAGAAGGAAAACCCAGTGGGAAAAACCCCCCCTCAATCTGAACACTAAAAGTAATATGATCACCCTGATGGACTCACCCCCAACAGTGAACGGAGGCAAGTGAACTTATTTTCTGAAAATCTCTTGGTGAAGATGTCTACAATCTACTGATCAGTCGGGCAGTATTGCAGAATGATGGTCCTGTCATGCACTAGCTCCCTGATATAGTGCATGTGGATCTCTACATGCTTGGTCCTCTGCCTGGTAACTGGATCTGTGGATATCTTAATAGCACTTTTATTGTCACAAAAAGGATAGTGGACAAAGTACTACCAAGATCAAACTCTGAAAGAATTCCTTGCAACCAAACTGCTTGGATGCAAGCATTCACCGCTCCTCGATACTTGGCCTCTGCTGAAGATAGTGCTACGGCAGCCTGCTTTTTGCTAGACCAACAAATGGGGCCACCACCAAACATGAATACATATCTAGAATTACACTTCTAATCAATAGAATCACCCGCCCAATCGGAATCTGTGTATCCAACCAGCTCTAGTTCGGAGTCTGCAGCATAGTGAATGTCGTAGGTCCTGGTTCCCTGAATATACTGGAGGATCCTCTTGGCTACCTTCTAATGAATAATGAGGCTGCTGCATGTATCTTGATACAACATTCACGGCATAACAGATATCAGGCCGAGAATGTGTCAAGTACAACAAGCTACCAATCAGCTATCAATAGATAGTGCAGTCCATGGGAGGTGTGCTTTTATCTTCTTCAAGGTTGATCCCTGAAAGGAAAGGGAATGGTGCAGGCCTACATTCAGCCATGTTAAACTTGACTAACAGGTATGATATGTATTTGGACTGAGTGGCCATTATCCCATCAGAATTTTCCTCAATTTCGAGCCCCAAAAATTGTTTTAGGAGCCCCAAATCACTCATTTCAAAGGCATTGTGGAGAGCAGTTTTGATGGCTGAAATAGAAGCAACTATGCTACCTGTGATCAGTAAGTCATAAACATATAAAACAATAATAATCAAATGACCATCAGACTACTTTAAATACACATTTTTATCTTATCTACACCTTTGGAAGTTTTGCGAGAGAAGGAAGGCATCCATCTTGGAATACCACTCTCTTGGGGCCTGTTTTAACCTGTATAGTGTCTTCTTTAGCTTGTAAACCAAAGATGGATCAGAGATGTAGCCCTTAGTATGCTTCATTTATATCTCTTCATGAATATATCCATGTAGAAAGGCGTACTTAACATCCATATGATGCACTTCCCAGTGCTTAGATACCGAAATTGCTAAAACTAGGCGGATGGAGTCCATTTTTGCAATCGATGCTAAGGTCTCATGGTAGTCCACACCTTGGACCTGAGAGAAACCTTTTGCCACCATACTTGCCTTATATTTGTAGGTGCTTCCATCAGAAGCAACCTTGGTCCGAAACAGCCACTTGCATTGAGCCAATTTCCTTCCCGGAGGAAGAGAAACTAGTTCCCAAGTAGTGTTTTTCTGAAGAGAATTCATCTCTTCATCCATGGCAACTTGTATTCTCGGATCCTTCCAAGCATGGTAGTATGATTTTGGGTCTAAGCTAATCATCAAATAGAAAGTTTCAGATAGAAAATTATTAGGACAAGAGAACGCAATACCTGCTCTTTGGAAATCAGACCGGGTTCTCCTTGGATCATCCAGATTTCCAATGTTATCTCCTGCGGAGGAGGGTGTCTGTCGGGCCCATGTGGGAAGATGATTTTGTACTTCAGGTTCTGATTCAACATCTAATGTTTGTTTCTCACTGATATCAGAAATCAGAGGATCCAAATCAGGGTCATCACCCCCAATTTCATCATCCAAATATTCAGTAGAATAGGAAGGAAAATCAGTAGTTTTCTCCTTCACTAGTTCCACCTATTGAAGAGCCTCATCGAACTTGACACTCCTTTCGATGATGATCTATTTTGTTTTTATATCCAGCAGCTTGAAACCTTTTGATTCATCAGGATACCCAATAATCAGACATTCGATACTTTGCGGTTGCAAATCCCTTCTTTTATCAAGTGGAATCCGGGCCCATGCAGTGGTCCCAAACACCCATAGGTTCAACACATCAGGCTTGTGTCCGAAGTATGCTTCAAAAGGGGTCTTCCCTTTCACAGATGAGTGTGTCACTCTATTCTGAATGTATGCTGCAGCATGCATGGGGTCAGCCCACAAATTTGCATCCAACTTATTTGATTCCAACATACAAGTGGTCATCTCCTTGAGAGACCGATTCTTCCTTTCCGCTACACCGTTCTACTGGGGAGTGTAGGGAATTGAATGTTGGACCTGAAAACCACTTTGGTAGCATATGTGCAGCAACTCATAACTGACATACTTCCTACCATTATCAGATCTCAAGATCTAGATCTTAAGCCCAGAGGCATTCTCGATCAAGGCCTTCAGTTCAGAGAATTTTTCACATACTTCAGACTTCTTTTTGAGAAAGAAGACCCATGTATACCTTGAAAAATCATCAATAAAAGTAAGAAGATACCTTGATCCATTCATGGATGTGTTAGGCATCGAACCGCTGATATCAGAATGTATCAGCCCCAATATGCATGTAGCTTGGTTTTCCTTCCCCCGATCGTACTTGTGCTCAGGGTGTTTTCCAACCACACAGCCCTTGCAAATCCCAATGGTTGCCTTAATGACCGAGAGGCCTTCAACCATGGATTTTTTTCTGTAATTGCTGCAAATATTTGAAATTTAGATGGCCAAACCTTTCATCCCACAGCCTACTAACTTCATTTCCATGATTTAGCAGTGCGGTGGGCTTTTCATCCGCCTCAAAGTGGGAGAACTCATAGGCTTTTGCATGATGGTTTGCAAGGCCTTTAGCAATGAGTTTCTCGGATGCAAGTTTCATTATCTCAACATCTTTTGGGCTGAAAGAAACTCTCTTAGGAACTCCTGTATGTGCCATCTGATAGACACTAAGGAGATTTGATGCTAGAGACGGTACATACAAAACATTTGAAAAATAGCCATTCTCAAGATCAACCCTACCATGTCCTTCTAAAATGATGGTGGAGTCATCTCCCATGTGGATGGGGAAGGATTTGCTGGTCTCCAAGGATGAAAAGGAGTCTCTTTTAGCCATCATCTAGTTCGAAGCTCCAGAATCAATCAAGAGTGCTTTGAACCTCGAAGTGCTTGCCATGAGGGCATGACCTTTTTCATGCTGTGGTTCCCGATCTTGCTGATCTCTCCTCCGAAAGCTTTCCGGAAGATTGATGTGATTTCTCTCAAGGAGAGAGGTAGCTTCATCAAGATTTTTCTTCATGTAGGCATGTTCAGGGTGGAAGCCCTTCCCGCAGTATGAACACTTGACTTTTTCCTTTCCATGATGCCCTTTTCCTTTGTTCTTCTTTGAGCCAGAAGACTCATCATGCTACTGGTTTTCAACTTTAGGCTTAGGAGATTCAGATTTAGTTTTTGGGTTCTTCTGCTGCTTTCCTTTACCCTTCATATCTTTGGGCCCCTAGACATGGAGAGCTTGATCACAGGAGGATCTGATGATCGCCATCTGGACAAGCTTATCATGTTCACTTGTTAGGCACTTAATGAAGGCATGAGTGTAGGCATCTTCCATCCATGGGTTGTGAGCTTCCCCGCACGGAATGTAGAGACAAAAACTAAATAATCAGCTCCGAGTTTTGAGAGTATGGCGAGGATGAGCTGATCATCCTCTTTATCCACTTTGCATTGCTTTAATAGTAAGACAATGTGCTTGAACTTTGTGAAAAGTCATTCAAGGTCTTGAAATTGGAAGGTTGGAGAGACATCAATTCATTTTTGAGCTGGTAGACTCTCATATCATCCTGCTTTCCATACAAGGCTTCCAATTTGTCCCAAATTTCTTTTGGAGTCTTCAATCCCGAAAGATGGAAAAGAAGATCCTGGGAAACAAAGAGGCACTAGAATCTGAATGCTTCATCCTTCTTGTTCAAGAATCTAGATTTGTCTATTGCAGAACCAGGCTCTTTTTCAGTGTCCATGGTGACCCTATAGAGTCCTCTGGAGCGTAGTTGGATCTCTATGTCTCCTTTCCATGAGTGGAAATTGAATGGAGTCAAAAGATCTACAGAAGAAGCCATTTGAATCTACTGGAGCGAATGCTTTCACCTGTCAAAAACCTAAAAATCACAACAAAAAGGGCAATGTAAGGTTCGACAACCTGCACATTTTAGGCTTTCATCACACCCAGCATAGTCAATCAAGCAAGCTTGATCAACAAGTTCTTTACTTGGGGTATTAAGTGGTAAGCCTTGGCTTCTGGTGCAGTGTTGGATTTTTGAGCTATTGCTCAATTTTCATGCAAGATCTGTCAAAAACCTTGGTTTTGAAAGATCTGAGCTTCGTCCCGCCGTGAGCTCTGATACCATATTAATCTGTCATAGTAATATAGGGACTAAACACAAGTCTCATCAAAGATTAATAACAGTAAGGCATGAAAATGGTGTAATTGTGCTACAAAATGAGTAGTCGCTCTGTATATTCACATAAAGAATGAGTAATACAATTCAAGATCATGCTGCAAGCATGAATGACAAAGCAATTCGAATTTCCAAGGAGGTCATTCGAATTCAATGAGTACATCTAGCTTAACTGAATGTAAGCCATAGTCAACACTCCAGTTAACCACTTTTCAAAACCCTAATTGACTCAACTGAGCCCTAATTGAAGTCGAAGTGCAATAAATGATTGAGTCTAACTGAAAGTAGGTCAGACACATGTCACATTAAGCCAGCCAACAAGTGGTAGTTCTTCAATGACTCCAATGAACCCCGATGAGGCTAATTGAAGTGTAACTGGACATCAAAAGTGGTTGGAGGCGCCCCTGTTGACTCCAATTCATTAAATAAACAATAACTAATCAATTTAATGATGGAGGGCGCCTTCACTGCTCTGTTTAACTGATTGTAACTAACAGTTAGCAATATGGGGCATTAATGACACTCAGATCACCCCCGAAGTGCTCCAATTAGCCTCCTCGAATGTAGGAGAAGGATAAGTTAGCCTCCTTGACTGAAGGTAGGTGTGGGTATGATCTAGCTGATGTCATCTAGTGCTCCTCTGATGTTAATTAAGTCAATAATACTTAGGATAGTGGTTTAACTAGGCCAAATTGACCAAAATGAGTGTGTAAGGTGGTAAATGTCTCTAACACACATGACCAGCTACCCCCCCATAGCCTACCCGATGCTTTAGTAAGCCCATATAGTTATGTCTATTTGTTCAAGAAGTACTCCCACTTCCTTTCAGCAATGAACTTCTCCCATGCTTTTTGCTTCTCCGCCCAGTTGGTATAAGGTGGCGATTCGATCAGTGATGGATGAGGTTCGACAATATGCCCTACTCTTCTGTTGATTAGGAATCTAAAAAAAGGGTCGGTAGTGAGCAAAGGAATTGCTCGGTAAAGTCGGTATAGAACCTTTTTTCGATAGTTTCAACCGAAACTCTCTCTTCCACATCCTGTTCCTGGTAGAACTCATCTGTTATTTTCTCAAACCACTCTGACAGGTTTATTCGTCCTCCTCTTATCAAATTCTGGAGCAACTCTTGTTCTTTAGTGACTATCTGCTTTTTCATCTAGTAATTTCTTCAGAAACCGAGGCATCGACTCTACAAACTTTTCATGCATTTCAGTGAATAATTTCTCCTTCACCTGGGAAATAGTCAGCTTGTTTCTTCTAGCGTAATTTTGCAAGTAGTTTGCGATCTTATGCTCCCACCAGTTTTTAATATCTTTCTCTGAGATCATCTGCTAATGTTCATTTCATCCGTACGTGTACTACCAGAAACGAAACCAATGTTGTAATCACTCAGATCACTAAGTTACCAATAATACACATATAGAATGATATAATCGTAACAGAGACAAGAGACAAGATAGTAGGTAGAATAACAGCTTTATATTACATAAAACACATAAGGGTTCATACAAACATCAAACCGACCCAAGTTCGTATCTGGCTCAACAGCCTATTATATATGATTACAACATAGTAATGAATAACTACTTATCGGTTCAATCAATTGACACATCCTTTGGAGGCCAACCTAATCTCTAATTAATCGACAAACTAGTCTAGTCGGCTCACCGACTAGATCCTCCAACAAATGCACATAATAAGCTTTACATGAATTGAAAGGAATTACAAGAGTTGATGAAAGCTATAGAAACAGGGTTTTTGGTGTTACTAGAACATAAGAAAGCTACAAGAATAGATTGTTACAAGAATTAAATGGAGCGGCGGTGACAACTAAAAAGGATCCAGCCACTTTGACCACCAAGATTAAGTGAGGGTAAAACCACATTGTTATCCAAAGGGACCCAGAACACAAAAGGTGGTTTAGGGTTCCAAACCATTAGATCACAATTAGAAATTCAATGACACGACTTAAGGTTGCCAAAAAATCACAATGCACTCTAAGTAAGGATCAAGAATCTTGCATAAGCTTGTGACTCGATCGCAGAGCAGTGAAGGCTCAACTTGCTACGCGGTTGCGTGCTTGCTTGCTTCAAGAGCTCTTCTACTACGTTGAACAAATGAAGAACAATAAGGACATCACACAAAGTGAAACATGACAGAAGCAGTTGTTGTTAGAGCACTTATATCAAAATTCACTTCTATGGTCGTTGACAAACTCGTCCAAAAGGTATCGCTAATTGTTAATTTTATAGAGGATTTTGAATTTTTATGTGGTGAGCTTATTTCCATTAAATGTCTTTTGGCAGACGCCGGAGAGAAAAGGAACTCCACTTCAGTGTCTAATTCGCTTGAGAATCTTGAGAATTTTGTCGTCGAGGCTGAGTACCAAGTGGAGAAATTTGGGGGAATCGATAACACATTTAGCAAAGTAATCTTTCGGTTTCAGATGGGCAACAAAATCAAGGAAGAGACTCCAGCAGATCCAACGGAATGCTAAAAATCTCAAATTGCTTGCATCTTCTTTAGATGTAAATGGTTATGATGGTCAGGCATTAGATGTAGAAATTTATAAAGAAAAGAGGGAAATATCCAATTCTCTCCTTCAATAATCACAGATTGTGGGCATGGACGACAATATTCAAGTGATTACTGACTGGATATTGAAGGAAAACAACCGTCCAGTCACGGCCATTGTGGGCATGGGAGGGCATGGTAAAACCCTTCTACTCCAAATAATTTTCAACAACGAAGAGATATGTCAATCTTTCGACCATCATGTTTAGTTGGAAATATCTCAAAAATTCGATGTAATGGAGTTTCTCTGCCAGGTTTTGAGGGATTTGGAGCCAAATTATAATTCATTGAACCTAGACAAGAGGGAGCTTATAAACCAGATTCACAAACATTTAGAAGCAAAACGTTGTCTATTTGTAGTTGATGATGTTTGGGACATAGATGCTTGGGATAACATTGGCTTGCCCTCCCGATTCGAAAATAAGCTGGTTGCAACAACCCGAGATGAAAAAGTTGCAAAGGCTTTGCAGGCTGGAGATCAAATTCTCCACAAAAGTAGTTTATCAGAAGAAAACAGTTGGCAATTATTCTCCATTCATGCTTTCCCAGATGGTGTACACCATTGTCCAGAGGCGTTGGACAAGATAGCCCAAAAAATTGTAAAAAAATGCGGCGGACTTCCACTAGCCATCAAAACAATTGGAGCTTATTTGGAAAGATTTGTAAGGGGGCTTCCTAATAATTGGGAATGTGTTACCACCTAAGTTGTACTTAGTGTTTTTTTATCAAGTGATCCTGTTGAACCGGACAGGGTTAACTTGTTCGAACTACAAAAGACCTTTGGAAGTACTTCTGGGAAGTGCGTGTTGTA